>SRPY01000361.1:0-31525 GCA_018360145.1 Claviceps africana | reverse complement strand
ATAAATAAATAAATAAATAAATAAATAAATAAATAAATAAATAAATAAATAAATAAATAAATAAATAAATAAATAAATAAATAAATAAATAAATAAATAAAAATATTATTTATATATTATTTATAAATTAGCTATTCAACCACTTTACTAAATCTCTATTAAGATTTAAGCACTACCCCACCACAGTGGGCGGCGTGGCCTGGGTAGACCGACCCTCTGAATATACCCAGACTCCTCCACAATCGGCTTTCATTAACCTTCGATCGATCTCGACTTTCCGCGAAACTTCTACTCGTCTTATAGTGCTGCTCTTTAATGAATTACGCTTCCACTCGGGTCCACGCAACGCAGAGAAATTGTATATCCGCCATGTATTAAGCCATATCGATGAATTACGGTAATTCTACTATCTTGTCGATTTTCGACTGGCTCTGCCATCTCCTTCCAAGCATCCTGCTTCACTGAAGTCGGTCTAGGACGAGGCGCAGTCGATCCAGACGAAGTGCATGATTAAACCGAAAAGGGTTGTCAGCGATTTAGTCGGCCGGGTTTAGTCGACATTACTGCACCCGGAGCTATCCAAGCGCCCGGTCGTGTTCGTGGACAAACGCTCCGGACTACTTCGACTATCAAATCCATAAACACCTGCACGCTTTAGAGAATCATGCCTACGCCGTCTGCCGATCAAATCACAGATGATATACCATCCACGACCTCACATCAATTCTCAACTTGTCCCGACGATCTGCAACTTTCGCCTCGACGTGGTGGCACAAATATTAGCCCTGGTTCGCCGTTGGATGAACTGTCGTCAGCTGCTCTCGGCATAGACTTACCGCAGCATATGCACATGAGCAGCAGACGTGACTCGGATTTTCTCGACAATAACTATAGAAATTCATCATCAAGAGATACCACTGTCTCTCCTGGACCGTCATTAACTACCTCAGGGCTTCCGTCGTCAGATCATAGCTCTGACCTGCCACTATATTTGAAAGATCGTGAGACCAGCCCAGATGAAGCAAGCTCATTTCATCTCGCCCAAGATAGACAAGCCGAACAGCATGGCCAGCCGACGAAGGATTTCAGTGCGCTCGGGATGGCTGTGATTAATGTTGAGGATGGAGCTCATAATCATCCACTAATGGGCTCTGAGTATTCGAGCGCTCGAGTAAGCGTACAAACCCAAAATCTTCCTGGGGTCTTACTAACTTGTCTTGAGGCTATTCCATCGGCTCCATCATCCTATTTGCGACCTGGCAGCAGATTTTATGGGACGCAGCAATCGGAACGCCAGGTATACGAAGTACAGGTCGAGCTAAAGAATGTCAACATGGCGGAGTCTTTCCTATGTGGCTACCTCCGAATCCAAGGTATTCAACCGCTTATGTTCGTTGTGCTCGTCAACAACAGTGAACACAAATTCTGACCACGCACAACTGCCAGGACTGACGGAAGACCACCCAACGTTAACAACTTATTTTGAGGGTGAAATCATTGGGTCCAAGTACTCATTTTTCACAAAGCACGAAGACTGGGGAGCAAATGCAAAAGTCGATCTTAGTCATTGGGCCAAGTTTAGTGCCTTCCGGCCATTCCAGAAACACGCTCGCAAAGGTCCAATCACTATCCCCGACGTTACTCAAAACGAGCACATCTTTATGCGATGGAAAGAGCATTTCTTGGTGCCCAATCATCGAGTACGGACTATAACAGGAGCTAGCTTTGAGGGCTTCTATTATATTTGTTTCAATCAATTGAAAGGGGAAGTGAGTGGTATATATTTTCATTCAAAGAGTGAAAAGTAAGTCCTCTCCGTGCGTTCACTTTATCATTCGGTCGTGCTGACGGTAATTAGGTTCCAGCAGTTGGAATTAAAGCATGTTCAAAATCGAGGCTGTTTCAGTGCAACTGAATTTAGGTAAATGATGGATCGTGGGTCTGATGTCTTTGCGCCAGTAGGCACAACCAAATCCACTGCTGTTGTTGTTGTTTGAAGAGAAGGACAGTTGAACGCTTCTCGAGTAAACGCCCCCACGCGCAATTTGTAGGAAACTAACGCGAAAAGGACAACACCATGCAGACTACTTGGCATTTGGAAATTGGAATTGATCTACTGAAGACTTGGGTGAAAGTTTGGCAGTCGGGCGAGAAAAGACAAGCATGCGTGAGCTCATTTCTAGCAATTCCATCCTCGTATCGGACATGTCTCCCGCTTTACACCTTGTCATTGGTTTCGAATTTTTTGAAATATCCACGTCGAAATGGGTTCATATCATCGACCGAATTGCCAGTAGAAACCACGTTCTGTCTAGACTGATATGCTGCCAAACATCTCGGCGACACTTCGGCATCTGAGAGACGGCGATATGTGATCAGGCGTCGCGACCCTTGTAGGTATCAGTATATTTTTTGTTTGGAGGCCATTGGGACGTAGTCTACGACTAGATTTGACTATAAATTCGGTGATTACTTACACTTGTTAAACTTCTGAGCACAAACAACAACAAGCTCGAGCGATGGATGTGTTGGTACTGGTATCTCTTGATCCTCGTCATTGGCCGTTGGCATCCAGAAGGATAATCTACCATGATCGACCAGAGTGTCTGCTGCGAATGCAAGTAAGTCGTCAAGCATTGCTAAAAAGCTGTACGGCTTTTTGGGAGGGACGAAGTCGGGCAGGCTGTTGTTTGTAAGCTATAACGAAAGGTCGTTTCTTGGCCGAGTATGCGACGACACTTACGAAGCATTTATCTTGCCCTTCTCAATTAACCAAGGGGTTTTGTCAGGGTTTCTCAAACCCAAGACTTTCAGGCCTTCCCGTACGCCGTACGGGGGGTCACAAACAACACTATCCCATATGCGCCTATCTCTTCGGATTGGTGTATTTACAAGGTCGGCGGAAAACACATCGCCTAATTTCATTTCCAGGCTGTATTGCTTGAAGTTTCCTTTTAGACTTTTGTTCCCCCCTTCGCCGCGTATACTTCTGCCATCTATATCGCTTCCCCATCCCATCGCACCAAAGCAGGCACAGGCAATCGGAAACGAGCCCGTGCCAACGAAAGGATCATAGATGAGCTTCCCTGGACCGGCGAGTGCAATATTCGCAGTGACCAGTGATAACTCTGAGTCCATACTGGTGGTAGATATGTAGCCGCGCTTCTTCAGGTCGAACTTAAGAACTGTCTCACGAGCGGAGCTGCCCACGAGACGTCCTAAGAGATACGAGCTCGGGTCTGATAGCTTCATAGGAACACTATTAAATGGCCACAGTTCGAATAGTGTAAAGGTCTCGTCCGGTTGGGACATGCGTATAGGCCCTTCAAAGGGTAAATAAGCGAACGAATTGATGATCTTGATCCTGTTCTCGTTCGTTCGGGCACCTTGGTACGAATCTATCGTGAATTTGAACGAGACATGCCTGTATCTGACCCACTGGTCACGGGTATTGTCTATGACGGATTGGTGCAGTTGGTCTAACGTTTCTCCCGTTCCCCAAAGCTCGTAAATAGACTGGGCAAGAATTGACCTCCGAACCAGTCTGCAAGCGTCATCAAGACATGGCATCCGGACGAGGCAAAAGGGTGACTGAAATGAGGTGAGTATTTGACACAATTTAGACTAGGACCAGCTCAAGCAGGAAACTCAATTACCTCGTCTTTGTAGTTGACGATCGTGAGGTCTATGCCTTCAATTTCAGCAAGGGCTTGAATTTCAGCGAGGCGAAAGGACTCATGGATTTGTGCAAACTTAATGAGAAAGTTCATTATGTGTTTGTGGAACCGGCGCCTGCCTTACAGTCGCACGGCGGTCTAGCGAAACAGTATCGTAGGTATTATGAATGGATTTTGAGTTAATGAAAGCCTCGCCGCATCTGCAATACTTGAATGATCAAATGAGCTGCATCTGCAAATTTCATCTGCAAGACAAGAAGGTCGTGAGAGTCAGTCTGAGGTCCATCGACATTTAGCTCCGTTGACAAATGAGGCCAGTCGACCTCGGGTTTTCGATTTTTCCCGCGCTCCACGGCTGGAAAAGCAGCACAAGCAGGTCTAGAGGAGGGGCATCTGTGTCAAAGCCCAAACTGCCCCTCAGCAAACGGCCGACGAAACCCCGGTCAACGCAGATTCTTGAATCTTTATTGCCTACGACCAGGAAGGTCTCATAGGTCCTTTCCTATCGGCAAAATTAAGAGACTTGCGCTATATTTTGTCTATAAAAAATTCTCATGCACTGTGATGTCCATCGCAGAACTGGAAATCGAACTCAATCATCGTGTATGTGCTTGCTAGCTGGCATCTGATCCATGCGAGTAGAGAACGCGATGGCATCACGTTCTGCGTTAAAGCGGCAATCTGCTACATGTGTCATGGCGTGTGGCACAATGGAACATGGCCATCTTAGGTCATCATCGCCCAGGATCGACAAATGGATGGCGGCTATTAGGGACCATGGCTTCATATCGAGGGTGAGTTACTTCGGGTTGTATTCAGGCAACCCAAGTTGACTATGCATCTCACATCATCTGCAGGTCGATTTGATAATGCCTCTGAAGAGGTTTGTCGCCATTCCGCCGGAAGTCATACGGCACAGGCAACGACCAGCTCATTACCGCATAGTTGGCTCCTCCCTGGGGCAGCTGCTTCAAAACGCGGAACTTTTCGATATTCTGCAAAAGGGTGTGCCAAGGTCCTAAATAATAAACGCGCTTCCAGCACAGCGGCTGACTTACTACATGAAGGAGAAGCAACGTTGTTTTCGCAGCGTCACGAGTCGGCAGCCTACACTCAGTTCAACGTAAATAAAGGCATGGCATACTTTATTCTGAAAGAAAGCGAATACTGACCATAGCCTCAGGCACCCTTACCATACAAATGGACAAGCCAACATTTGAAGCATTTGGACTGCCTGGCAACAAAGAACTTGTCAAGGGCCAGCAGATTTGGTGTATGTCAAAGCTTTGCTGCCATCGTTCAACAGGTTTTTGTGTTAATTACGATGTAGCCGTATCCCTGGATTTAGACACTGCAAAACGCTACTGCAAGGAAGAGGCGCACAAGCAAGAGAAGCAACGAATATGTGCATATAAAGGCATGACAACGGAGCAGTTAACTTGGCTGCTTTCTCATGAAACTGGATCTAGTCAGTGCTCTTCCTCCAAGTCTCCGAGTTCTTTCCTATCCCTTGACCATTATGTTCCATGCAGCCGTACTCTTGGTATATGATAAGTCGACCTAACGTGAAAACTATAAGTTCTCACGATAGATCTTGGAAACGACGTCAATATCCTAGAATGCATTGCCGAGCTGCAACCATACCATGTCATCACATCTCCACCTCCCACAATCGATAATGGCCTCTCGTTTTGGGAAAATGGTAGTCGGAGAGAATTACAAGAGGTTGGGCTGCAGGTGTACGAATGGTTGTCTCTTTTGAGGTTGGAAAGCCCCCGAGTCCAGTCAGGAGACAGTATCGACACATTTTTGTCGCGTTATAAAGCTGTAGGTGGCGAGTATAGCGAGGGCGAGCAGAGCGATGTTTGTAGGATAAGCTGGGTTGGTCTCATTGGTAGCACTTGGTTCCAGGCCTTGGTTGACGATGTTCTGGCTGTGCATCCTGCCGAAGGATGGCTATCAGTAAGCTCGAATGGCTTCGACGACGTGAACATGTCCGGAAAGGGATCTGAGCTAGTGCTACTGCGACCGTCCAAGAGGGACGATCAGTATATGATGTGGACACTGAATGATTCTGTTTGAGCTTCTATATTCGATCCGGTGTTATATTTCTCTCGTCTCCCTACTGGTTCTCCGATATAACATCCTCAACTAGTCGTCGCAAATCTGCTTGTACGGATGGACTGTTGAAATCATCGCGCTGCGCCAACTCTTCTATCCGACGACGTAGGACGGCGTCGATATGGACAGAAGCATCAGAAGTCGCATCAACTGTTTCGAGTGTCAATTTTACGCCAGGGGGTAAAGGAGAGTTGGCGCGAATAGCAGTGTCCGCGGCCAAAGGTTGAGTCTGTTTGTCCGTCCCATTGACCTCTATAGCGCCGAGATAATCCACAACCAAAGGGAATTCGCCCTCAGATGCGATCTTCTCCCTGGCTGTCAACCCATCGGCGCTTTTGTGATGAACATCTATTCCGAGTTCTTCGACTAGGATGGCGGCGACTTTTTGCGTTTCCACGACAAAAAGAGCCGTTTCTCGGTCTTCATCTTGAAGGTTCACATTAACGTGAAGGTCGTTGACGAGAAAACGAAGCAAGTCGATGTGATTATAACTGGTTGCAGCATGAATAAGCGAATAGCCATGCTCATCTTGTGCAGATGCAAGACTTGGATTCTCGCAAAGTAATGGGATGAGTGACGGGTCATTATCTGCTGCAAGGACAAAAATGTTGGGCGACATGGTGGTAGTACAATACACGATGGAATTCTTCGCAGAGACGGCTTATTGTCATTTAAGCGATTAACGAACGGCGACAAACAAAGTTTGCACACAGTCTGTAGACCACCTAGGGTGTGATCCACGAAACGGCACAAACTTTATACGCGCATAAAGTTAGAAAAGTGGGACGCTCTAGCTATTTTTACTAGTAAAAATCCACTTAAAGTTAAAGATTGTTATCTATAACTCTATAAAACTCTATTTATAAGGTTTTTTATATACTATACTAGCTAAAGCTATATAAATACCTATATTAGGTTTAAATACCTTTATAAAAGTAAATTTTATTTAAAGTTTAACTTAATTAAATATATTATATTATAAAGCTTTATAAAGTTAGTGTAAATACTATATATAAAGTTTATATATACTATAATAGCCTTTTTTAGTAAATATATTCTCTTTTTTAAAGTATTCTTTATTAATAATAATAATAATTTTATAGTTACTTTATTAGCTTTAGCTATATATAAAGTAATTATAATAATAAAAAGAGTGCTATATTAGCTATATTACCTTTTTAAGTATAACATTAAGGCTTATAATATAGCCGCTATATTAAGTCTTTTTAGTTTTAAAGGAATTTAAATATTACTAACCTTTTTATAAAAATACTATAATAAGCTTTTAAAAGTATTAAATAGTCTTTTTTTAAACCTCTTTTATATATTAAAAGAGACCTTTTTAAAGCTTTATTAATAGCTTTTTATAAATACCTTTATTAAACCCTTACACTATTAATTAATTAAGTAAAAAGTAATAATATTTCTTTAAATTTATATTTATAATAAGCCTTAAAGAAATATAGAATATTAGTTTTATTTTAATTAATTTTTAGTATTTTAAATATTTTATAAGCTTATTAATTTAATAAAGAGATTACACTAAACCTTTATTTATCTTTTAAAACTAAATTTAATCTTACTTATTATAGAATTAAATAATAAATTTCTTTAATTTAATAAAGCTATTAAAGCGTTAAATAGTATATATATTCCTACTTTTATTTTAACTTATTAATAGTAGAGGTTTTAATTAAAAAAAGAATAATATTTTATAAAATATATTAATAGTAGTGAGCTTTAAAGGATTATTTCTTTATATATTTATAGACGCTAAAGATTTTATTAATAATATAACTTTATTATAAATTACATTATTAAAGTTATTTATAATATTAAAATGCTACTTTTATATTAAAGATACTAGCTTTAGTATATAATAAAGTATAATTATATTATTTTTAAAGGTTTAATATTATTCATAAAACTAGGCGTTTATTAAAGAATAGCTTTAGAACTAAAAAGAGCTTTTTAATTATTAATATTTAGCATTAAAAACTATAGTTAAGTGTGTTTTTAAGTAATATAAGTAAAAATAAAAGATAATTTACTATAGCGCTACTAAATACTTATTTTTTATATAAATTAAAATAATTTATACTATAATAGCACTATTTAATTTTATTAAATTAAATAAAAAGAAACCTTATAAATTTAAAGTAAAGGTATTATAGCTTTTATATAAAGATAAATATAGAGCTTTTATAAAAGCTATAAATTAAGCTAATAAAGTTATAAAGGGGCGTAGTAGTATATAAATTTAGTAGTAAATTATAAAGTAGCTTTAAAGGTAGTATTAAAGTATAAATATATATAATTTTAATAATTTTAATAATATTATTAATAAATAAAATTATACAAATATACTATATTTAAATATAAAGGAAGAAGGTTAATAAGTCGTAGTATAGGCCACTAAAAAAATATTCTATAAATCCTTATCCCTTAGCTTAAGGCATTAAGCTTAATATAGATATTAACTTTAATTTACTATTTCTTTATATTTAATAAAGGTAATAAGTTCTAAATAATTAAATTAATTAAGTCTTCCTTTAACTATACTATAATATTAATTATAGTATTAAGTCTAAAGTTATTTTAATACTTAAAGCAGTCTTTAATTATAGCCTTTATATTATTAATATTAAGGGCCTTAAGATTTATATTATACTACTTCCTACTCTTTAATAATAATATAAGGGCCTTTAATATAACCTCTATAAGCTTAAATATCTATAATAAATACTGCCTTTTTTATAAACTACTTAGTAATTTATTTAGCTATAGTTTTTTAAGTGTAAAATTAAAGAAATAGTTTTAAATAAAGGTTATAAATAGTGCCTTAAAGCTTATATATAGGGAATTAATAGAATTAATGTTTTATAAAGTTATAGCTATATTAGCGCTTACTATACTTTATATATTATTATTAATATTAATAAAAGGCCTTAAGCCTTCTTTAGTATTATTAAATATATTAATATCTCCTTTAGTTTTAAATTCTAAAGAGTTTAATAACTCTATAGCTTTTCTTTATACTGCTTCTTTAAAGCCTTTATTATTATTTACTTTAATAATTTTATTCTCTATTAATATATTAAATATAAATATTTTACTTTATTTTAAGGCTATAATATAATTATTTATTAAGAGAGGCTTTTTAATAAAGTAATTTCTAAATCTATTATATATATCCTTTATAAATTTAGCTAATTAATTGCTTATATAAAGCCTCCTAGTCTCTTTATTATAGGTTATGCTAAATTATACCTCTATAGCTTAAAAAGCTTACTGAAGCTTCTTTAGCTATTTATAGTAGTTTATTTATTTATTATTATACACTAATTACGCTGTAGTAAGCTTAGTGTTTAGTACCTTTACTACTTAATTTATATAAAAAAAACTTTATTATAAAGGGGAAAACTTATATATTACTATAAAGTATTTACTTTAAAGCTAAGGTAGTTTTAAGTAGTTATTTATTATAAATATTAATATATAGCTAGCTTATTTTAGCTAATATTACTAAAAAGTATATAAATAAATAGTATTATTAAAGTAATATAATAAAAAAATAAAAATTTAATAGTAATAGTATAATATAGTTATAATAAAGAATAGTATATTACCTTTAATATTTAAATTAAAGTTTAATTTAATACTAATTTATATTTAATAAGTTACTACTTTATTATTAAAAATTAACTACTAGCTTTTATAAAGGTTTATATAATACTATAAAGATTATATAGTTTAGCTACTAATTATTTATTAATTACTATAAAGGGAAGGGGGTCTTTTAGCTATAAAAAGGGCTCCTTTTACTTTATTTAATCTCTTCTTTTTTTTTATTATTAAAAATTATAAATATCTCCCTCTTTTTTTACTATAGTAGTTTTATTTTAATTTATTTATTTATTTATTTACGCTAGCTAGGCTGTTTCTAGCCTAGTATCTAGTACCTCTGCTACTTAATCTATATAGAAGAAACCCTAAGGCAGGGAGGAAAACCTATATACTGCTATAGGGTAACTGCTTTAAGGCTAATATAGCCCTAAGTAGTTATTTACTATAAAAGTTAGTGTATAGCTAGCTTATTTTAACTAATATTACTAAAAAGTATATAATATAGTTAGTAATATTAAAATAGTATAGTAAAGAGTTAAAGGTTTAGTAATAATAGTATAGTATAGCATTAAGGGCTTACTTTTAAGTTATATCTTTCTTCTTTAAGGCCTTATTTATTAATTATATTTTTTCTTTTTAAAGCTTAATAAAGGTATATAGTAGTTATAATATAATATTAAGGAGGCCTTAACTTTTTAAAGATCTTAATTCTATTGCCTTTATAAGTAGTAAGCTAAGGTAAATTAAGATAGTTTCTATATATTAATAAGCTATTTTATAAAAAATATAGCTAGCTTATTAAAGTTAAGTGTAATATAAATATTATAGTAATTATAAAGTAGAAATAGCTTAATATTAATTAGCTATATATAATTATAAACTAAATATAATAATAAAAGATAGTAATAGTCTTTAAAGTTAATTTAGTATTAGTAAATTAAGGAATTTATATTAAGAATATATTAAAAGAAAAGAAATATATTTAGTTTAATCTTTTTTATTTATATTTATATTAAGGTAGCGAATTTATACTTAGCTAGCCCTTTATAAAGCTAAATAACTTTTAAAGTAAATGTAAAGTAAGGCTTATACTTAGCTACTATATATTTTAATTAAAACTAATATACTTTTACTATAGTATATTTATAATATTAATAGTTCTTTTATTTTAAAACTAAAGCTTTAATTAATAAAGGTACTATAAAGTAGTTATATAGTTAGTTTATAAATAGTATATATTTAAAGTAACTATTTACTTAAAGTAAATAGCTTTAATAGTAATAAAAATAGTAATAAAGGTAGCTTACTATTATTATATAAGTAGTGTATATTTTATTTACTATTTTATTTCTTTTAATTCTTTTATAAAAGCTAAGGGATTAAAAGTTTAAATATAAATTAATTAAGGCTACTATTACTTTAATTTTAATAAAGAACTAAAGTATAGCTTTAAATACTTTAGTAACTACTTTAAAGTATTTTAACTATTTAAAAATAAACGCTTTAATAATACCTTTTACCTTACTATTAATTTTTATAAAGATATAATATAACGCTATACTATATATAATTATACTTTAAATTACTTATATATAAAGAAGGTAGGTATTATTAAATAAATAACTCTATATAAACACTATTAACACTATAAGTATAAACTATTACTACCTTAGTTTTACCTTAACTTTTTTTTAGTGTATTTATTAATATAGCTTTTAATAAATTTAAATTTTAAAAAACTAAGCTAATTAAATAGATTATATTATAGTAATGCTAAGTTAAACTAATATTATAATTATAGTATATATTTAGGTAAAATAAATTAATTTACTCTTTTAAAAATAGAAATTAAGGCTAAACTTAAGAGACTACTTTTAGTAAATACTCTATATATCTTTAAGTTATTTCTATATCTTTTTTACTATATATTTATAAATAAGGATATTTATATTATTAAAGAAGCTAAGGATAAATATAAATTATATAGCTTAAAGCTTTTAATATAAAAGTATAATATAAAGTAAGAAAAGAATAGAGGAAATTAATAACCTCTATAGAACTTTAATAGTAATAAATAAGGCTTTTATTAATTAATTATTAAAGAAAAGATAAATAGTATAGTTAATAATAAAGGCTTAAATCTATACTATTATTTAAGTAAGTATATTTAAAAATAAAAGAATATAAAAGAGTTAGTAGTAGTAAATAGTATTAAAGGCTATAAATATATTAAGTTAAAGTAATAATATAATTCTGCTATAATACTACACTATTTTTATTAATTTTATAAAAACACTAAAGGTAACTTCTATAGAGTAATTAACTTTATTTTTTATTTAAAGATTTAAAAGCGTGCCTCTTAACTTAGCTATAATAGTAAATTAAGATATTACTACTACTTTTAATATTTTACTAACTATATTAAAGAGTAAGATTAAGCGTTATACCTTAGCTTATTATTATTTAGCTAGTGTTTTTCTTAGCTTATAAAGAATAATAACTTTAGCTCTTTAATATAGTTCTAAATACTATTTAATATAGTAGTATTTATTTAGTAAGTAAGCTAGTGTTTTTATAAAGGGTTTTTTATAAGCTTTAAAGAACTTAGCTAAAAGGTTATTAATACTTAATGCTTTTTAATTAATAAGGCCTTTAATAACGCTATAGATCTTATTAATATTAAAGCAGTTTTTTAGTAGAAATATAGTATTATTAAACTAAGAGTTAAGATTATTAAAAATATTAATAAATTAAGCTATAGAAAAAAAAAGAAGTGTTTTATAAAGATAGTAGCTTTATTTTAATAAAAGAAGGCAATAATAGCATTTAAGCTATCCCCTTAAAGGAGGTTAAGTATATATTATTATTTTAAAAGGAGTCCGCTTTAAAGCTATATTTAATATTTAAGTTTTTAAAGGTTACTTTAATAAGTAAAAGCAGTGTAAACTATAGTTTATTAAAAACTACACTATTCTTTATAAATAACCTAAGATTATATTTAAGCTACCTTAGTTATAAGTTATTAATTAGCCTTAGTTTATAATAACTACTATTATTATAGCGCTCTTTTTACGTTTTATATTATTTATTTTATTCTATAGTTCTACTATAAATTTAGTTTAAAGCTACCTTAAAGTCTATATAAAACTATTATTTACACTATTATTTAAAGCTTACTTATAATTTATTTAGTGTATATATTAATTTTATATAGTATTAAGAGTAAGTCTTTAATATTATTAATTTAAAACTATACTACTGCCTTAGCTATAACTAGTTTTTAGTTTATTTTTAGTTATTTAAATATATAGCTATAGTTAGGCTTTCTACTAATAATAGTATTAATTTATATAAGCTATAAAATATAGTTAGACTTAATAAAGTTAAGGCCTCTTAAGTATTTAATAGTTATATTAAAAGTAGCTTAAATATAGTTAATAATACTACTATATTTATTATAAAAGAACTATATAACCTTACTTTATAGTATAGTAAGTTTAAGTTATTATTACTTTACTATTAATAAAAGGAGTTTACTATTTAATAATATTTTATTATAGTAGTTTTATAAAGGGTAGTATTAATTAAAGTTATTAATAAATACACTTTAAGGTTATAATATAGCTGCTATAAATTTAGTAAAAGGTATAGTTTAGCTTAATTTATATATTAAAAAGTATATTAAATATATATTATAGCCTGCTATATTAATTATATATTAATTAATGCTATTATAAATTAACTATAATATAGTTCTATACTAATAATAAATATATAATGTAGTTTATCCTCCTTAAGTAGTAAGTTAGTAGTAGCTAAAGCTTAAGTTAAAGAGGTATTTATTAGTTATACTTAATTTCTATATTATAATTATATTAGTTTTAGTGTAGGTTTTTAGCGCTAAGTGTATAAAATAGGTTTTCTTCCATATATTTTAGTATATAACTTTAGTTATATATATTAAAGAGACTATTAAGTTAATATCTATATATTTAGACCCGCGCTAGGGACAGGTTATTAGCTAAGGAAGGCCTCCACAGCGCCTCATTAGGTTAACGCCAGTTAGGAGTCAGGCAGGCGGGTTCGGGGTCGGCCGACGCGTTTCCGCGGCGATGCCTCCCGCGATAAAGGGTCGCTGGAATAATATTACTATATTTATTATAAAAGAACTATATAACTTTACTTTATGATATAATAAGTTTAAGCTATTATTACTTTATTATTAATAAAAGGAGTTTACTATTTAATAATATTTTATTATAGTAGTTTTATAGAAAGTAGTATTAATTAAAGTTATTAATAAATACACTTTAAGGTTATAAAGTAGCTATTATAAATTTAATAAAGGATATAGTTTAGCTTAATTTATATATTAAAGAGTATATTAAATATATATTATAGCTTACTATATTAATTATATATTAATTAATAATACTATAAGTTAACTATAATATAGATTTATATTAATAATAAATATATAATATAGTTTATTCTTTTTAAGTAATAAATTAATAATAGTTAAAGCTTAAATTAAAAAAGTATTTATTAATTATACTTAGTTTTTATACTATAATTATATTAATTTTAATATAGGTTTTTAGTATTAAATAT
This sequence comes from Claviceps africana, assembly GCA_018360145.1. Lineage (NCBI taxonomy): Eukaryota > Fungi > Ascomycota > Sordariomycetes > Hypocreales > Clavicipitaceae > Claviceps > Claviceps africana. Next base: position 17,489 of record SRPY01000361.1, on the reverse strand, counting down.
ATAAAATAGGTTTTCTTTTATATATTTTAGTATATAACTTTAATTATATATATTAAAAAAACTATTAAATTAATAGCTATATATTTAAATCTATATTAAAAATAAGTTATTAGCTAAGGAAGGCCTTTATAGTACTTTATTAAGTTAATATTAATTAAAAGTTAAATAAATAAATATAAATTTAGCTAATATATTTCTATAGTAATACCTTTTATAATAAAGGGTTATTAATATTATAGTATTAATTATATAAAGTAATCTTTATTTATTTATTTATTTTTATTATTAAAGGAAGGGTAATAAAGGCTTAAGGCTAGCTTAAATATATATTATAAATATAATACTATTACTTATTTATAATATTATACTATTATAATTAAATAAGGTGCTATTTTATATAATTTATATAGTATTTCTATATTACCTTTATTAAAGCTAAATAAATTAACTCTTTAGCTTTATATTATTTAATACCATACTAAAATATAGTGCTATGTTATAATATATAGTAATATATTTAAATTAAAAGTAGTTATAATATTAATAAAAGTAAAGGGTATTATTATATAGCTTAGCTTTAAATATTTTTACTTTATAAATAACTTTAAGGTAATATAAACAATTAACTACTTTAATTTTATTAATTTTAATAATTAAAGAGAATTTAATAAAAGTTATATAAAGTTTTTATATCTATATTTATATTAGTTTCAAATTATTATTTTTAATAAAATTTTATAAAATTTTATTTATTATTTAATCTTTAAAGTAATAAATAAAGAAACCTTTTATAATAATATTAAAAAAGTAGTAATTAAATTTACTTTTAAGCTAAATATAGCTTAAATTTAAATTATATCTTTAATATAAGGTTTTACTATATTATAAAAGGTAATAATAATATTATTACTATAAAGTTAATATACTATTATTATAGTATTAATTTTTATAGTATAGTTAATAGCTTTAATAATATTTTTAAGGAATTTATTTTAAATTACTTTAAAAATAAAAAATCCTTTAATAATAGTTTTATAATAAATTTAAAGTAGTATTACTATAATAATAATATAGGCTAAAATAGCTAATATAGTTATACTTTATACTATAATATTTACTTAACTTAATTTTATAATAAAGCTATTATTAATTACTTTTTTAACTATTTATTTAATAGTTTATTTAAAGTTTTAAATAATAATTATATTTAAAAAAAAGGAAGAAGCCTTTAAAGTAATAAGTATAAAGGCTTTATATTAGCTATATATTATAGCTATATTATTTATATAAAGGATAATATTTTATATACTCTTTAATATTAATATTAAAATAAGTTTTATTAATTCTTTATATTTAACTTTAAAATAATTTAATATTAGTTTATATATTAAAAGTAATATAAATTTAACTTATAGTCTTATTATAAATTTACCTTAATTTATATTAAAGTAATATTAACTATAAATAAAGCTATTTTAATTTCTATTATTAATATTTATTAATATTTTAGTATTTATTATATTTATATTTTAATATTAATATACTATTAAAAATAGAGATAAATAAGTATAAAAAATCTTTTTCTATACTTTTTACGCGGTTTAAAGTTAATTTTATATTACTATAGTAGTGCAGGCAAAATCGCAAAAGTGAATAAACTTAATATTATTTATTGTAGTTTATAATAGCTTATAAGCTTTATTAATAGCTTAGGAATTTATAGTTTAAAGAAGGAATAAAGCTTTTAAAGACCTCTTTTATAATAGTAATTTTATTGTTATTAAGCTATTAGTTATAGTCAGCTTTAAGCAGTAATTTAAGTAGAAAGAGCGTTTTTTTTTATAGTTTAGTAGGTTTAGTTAGCTAAAGACGCCTTAGTTTGTAAAGGTTAGGGTATAATATTAATAAATATATAAATAATAGAGAGATTTATATAAAAATTATAATTAAGGTTTATTTAGATAACTATTGCTAAAAGGGTTTGTAGTTTTATAAAAAAAAGTATTAATTTCTATAGGTAAAGGCAGTGAAAAAGTTTAATAATTTAATTTAAAGGCCCCCTAAATAGTATAAAGTTAGCGCTCTATAGTTCCCTACATATAATTTATACCGGACGATGTTAAGCACAAAGTTTGTGCTGTTTCGTGGATCACACCCCTGGGGTTTTTGCGAGTAGCTCAGCTGGGTTAGGGGGTCGTACCTTAGTTAACCTAGGAAGCCAATGGGTTATACATCGTAATTCTATTAGCTATATAATTTCCTAGTGCCCACACGTCGCCTATATACAGCCCACACGTCGCCCACACATAGCCTACCTATGCCTCGCTGTATTTCTAAGGCTACACTAAATTAAATTTAATTGCAAAATCCCCCTATTAGGGGTATTTAATTTGCAAAGGCTGCGTGCGATTGAAGGCTGTGTGTAATTAAAGGCTGCGATTAAAGCATTAGGAAATAATATAGCTAATAGAATTATAATGCACGACCCACTAGCTTCCTAGGTTAACTAAGGTATAACCCCCTAACCTAGCTAAGCTACTCGTAAAAACCCTAGGTGAGCTGTAGACTTGTTTGCACACAATAAGTGAAAGGAGTTCATAAATATACAGCAACGAATTTTTAAATATACAGCAGTAACTAAGCCTAAAATAAATAGAATACCCACTTTATAAATAAATAAAATATAAAGTATAAAGAATTTATTAAAAAAAAGTATAAGTTATTATAAAATTAATTAAATAAATATATTATATTATACTTTTAATTAAAAAACTAAAATTTAATTTATAAAGCTATAGTTTATTATAAATTTAAATTATTTAATTAATATAAGAAACGTTATTTTATTTTTATTTAAAAAACTAAAGTATTTATAAAAAGCTTTATTATATTTTAATTGAAAACTATTAACTTTTTTTCTTTAAGCTTTATTAAAAACCTTATTTATAAAGAGTAAATTAATACTTTAACAAAAAAGCTTAAAAAATTATAAATAACTATACTTTTAAATTAAAATAATTTATTTAATTTTTTAAAATACTTCAAAAAAAAGATTAATTTATAGCTTTAATTATAATAAAATTTAATATATATTAAAGACTTTAAAGAATTTAAAAAATATTTAAATAAATTTTTTTAATAATAATAAAAGGTAAAGCTTTATATATTACTTTTATTATAATAAAAGAAGGTATTACTTTAATAAATATAATTATTTAAACTATAATTAAGAGGTTAGCTTTATTTATTTTAACTTTTAAATATAAATCCTTATTATTAATAATAGTTTTATAAATTATTAAATTTTATTAGTTTTATATAAACTATTTTTATAATTAAAAAGCTATATATATAAATTTATAGTTTTTTAAATTTATTTATTTATTTATTTATTTATTTACTCTAGGGGGCATAGAGCCCTTAGCTAGTACCTTGTCTTAGTGACCTATATAGGAAAAACCCTAGAATAGGGGGGAAAACCTATATATAGTGGTGGGTATAAGTACTAAAGGGGCCTAAGTTAGGCCCTAAGCGGTGCCTATTATAAAAATTAGTGCGCCGCTAGCTAAGCTTTAGCTGTAGTTATTGGAAAGAGTTTAGTAAAGGGCGTGGGTAGTGCGGTTATTTTTTTAAAAAGTTTTAATAAAATAAAATAGAATAATATGTAGTTTAGTGTAGTTATATATCAGTGTTAATATAGATATTAAGGCGCAATATAATAATAGTTTAGAGTGGTAGGGGTAAAGTAATAAAGGGGCCTATATTAGGCCTATATTAGAGACTAGGAGGTATTATTATCTACTACTATTCCTTCTATAAGGTAAGGGTAAGTTAAAAGTGTAAGAGGTAATTAGTTTTAAGGAGCTACTTTACTAGATATTATATAAAGCTAGGTTAATTAAAGGCAGTATAAATTTCCTTTAAGTTCTAAATTAAGTTTACTTTAAACCTTAAAAAGTAAAGGTAGTTATATTTAAAGTATTAAAAAATAAAATAATAAATATCTTTATAGTTACCTTAATAGTAATATATTAATAAGTTTATATTAAAAATATAATAAAAGTAAAGGAAGGAGTTAAAGCTAATCTTTTTAATATAGAGCTAAACTAAGGCTAATAATTTAAACTTAATAAAGTAATAGTAAAGTTAAAATACCTTTTTTTAAAGTAAAAGTTTAGGTTTTATTTAGCTATAATAAAGTATTAACTTAAGTATTAATAAATTATTAAGGCTTATTTCTAAAGCTATTGCTCTTTTTAGTTTAATTTTAGCATTTTAAATATAAAGAATATAATAAAGTTTAATAGAGGCTAAGTTAAAAGTGGTATATAGTTAGTATAAAGTTATTTTTTATATTAAGTGCTATATTAAAGGTAGGTTACTATTAAAGTATAGGCTATTTAAATCTTATTAGCTATTTTATTTACTTTAATTTTATTATAGAATTATTAAGTATAGTAGTTAAAATATAGGTTTAAAAAGGGAATTATTACTTTAGTTTTAATTAAAGACTGTAGTATAGCTTTATAAATATTAATAATAATATAAAGGCATTAAGTCTACTTTATAATAAAGGCTTTAATAATACCTTTAATTATATCTTTATATTTAATTAGGGTATAATATAAGCCTATACTATAGCTAATAAAGCTTTAAATAACTTAAGTGTAAAGAAGTTTAAACTTATATAATAAGCACCTTTAAATAAATATAAAGAGTATAGTAAAGGTAAGTTATTATTATATTAGTTTTATAGTAAGCTTAAGTAAATAAACCTTTTATTAAAGTTTATAGTAAAATTAAATATTAAGGAAATAAGCTAATTATATTAGCTAAATTATTATAGTCTTAAGTTAAATTAATATTATTATTAGCTATCTTTTTTTATTAAAGTAAATAAGTTTACTTTTCTATAAATAAAACTTTAAGCTTAATTTATAAAACTATTTTTAATAAATTACTTAAGTAATTTTAAATTAAGCTTAAATCTCCTTTATTATATAGCTATATATTAAGATATTAGTATTATTAAAAAAGCTAAGTATTAATATAAAGTTAACTATTATAAGTTTAATATAAAGTAAAGTAATATAAAGAAGAAAGAGAATTAGGGATATAAAGGACCCTTAAAGGACCTCTATAGATATTATATAAAGGGCTACTATTTAGCTATTAAATATAAGGTAGGCTTTATATAATATAGTAAAGGCTTAGGTTTAATGCATTATTTATATTTATTTATTTATTTACGCTAGCTAGGCTGTTTCTAGCCTAGTATTTAGTACCTCTGCTACTTAATCTATATAGAAAAAACCTTAGGATAAGGAGGAAAACCTATATATTGCTATAGAGTAACTGCCTTAGGGCTAGTGTAGCCCTAAGTAGTTGTTTACTATAGGAGTTAGTGTGTAGCTAGCTTATTTTAGCTAGCGTTATTAAAGAGTGTATAGTGTAGTTTATAATGCTAAAATAGTGTAGTAAAGGGTTAGGGGTTTAGTAATAATAGTATAGTATAGTATAGTTTAGTTTTATAATATATTTAGCTTAGCCTTACACTAGGTTTAGCTTTAATATATACTTTTACTATATATTTCCCTCTCTTCCCCTTGCCTTTCTAAAGCTTTATTTATTAATTTATATTTTTCTTCTTTAAAGCCCTATTTATAAGCTATATTTTTTTTCTTTAAAGCCTTACTATAGTTTTATATTATTTTTAATATAAATTAACCTTAAGGGCATGCCTTTTTTTTCTTTAAAGCCTTACTTACTAATTATATCTTTTCTCTTTAGGGCTTAGTAGAGGTATATAGTAGTTATAGTGTAATATTAAAAAGGCCTTACCTTTTTAAAGGTCTTAAGCTTATTACCTTTATAAATAGTAAGCTAAGGTAAATTAAGGTAGTCTTTACATATTAATAAGCTATTTTATAAAAGATATAGCTAGCTTATTAAAGTTAAGTGTAATATAAATATTATAGTAGTTATAAAGTAAAAATAGTTTAGTGTTAATTAGCTATATATAATTATAAACTAAATATAATAGTAAAAGGTAGTAGTGGTTTTTAAGGTTAGTTTAGTATTAATAAATTAAAGAATCTATATTAAAGATATATTAGAAGAAAAAGAATATATTTAAGCTAATTTTCTTTATTTATATTTATATTAAGGTAGTGGATTTATACTTAGCTAGCCTTTTATAAAGTTAATTAACTTTTAAAGTAAATATAAAGTAAGGCTTATACTTAGCTACTATATATCCTAGCTAAAACTAATATACTTCCACTATAGTATATTTATAGTACTAATAATTCTTTTATTTTAAAACTAAGGCTTTAGCTAGTAAAGGTTTTATAGAGTGGTTATATAGTTAATTTATAAATAGTATATATTTAAAGTAGCTATTTATTTAAGGTAAGTAGCCTTAATAGTAGTAGAGATAGTAATAAAGTTAGCTTACTACTATTATATAAGTAATATATATTTTATTTACTATTTTATTTCTTTTAATTCTTTTATAAAAGCTAAGGGATTAAAAGTTTAAATATAGGTTAATTAAGGCTATTATTACCTTAGTTTTAATAAAGGACTAAGGTATAGCTTTAAATACTTTAATAACCACTTTAAGGTATTTTAATTATTTAAAAATAAATACCTTAATAATACCTTTTTCTTTACTATTAATTTCTATAAAAGTATAGTATAATATTATATTATATATAACTATACTCTATATTACTTATATATAGAGAAGGTAGGTATTATTAAGTAAGTAACTTTATATAAACGCTACTAGCGCTATAAGTGTAAATTATTACTATTTTAGTTTTGCTTTAATTTTCTTTTAATATACTTATTAGTATAGCTTTTAGTAAATCTAAACTTTAAAGAACTAAGCTAATTAAATAAGTTATATTATAGCAATGCTAAGTTAAACTAATATTATAATTATAGCGCGCTTTTAAATAAAATAAATTAGTTTACTCTTTTAAAGATAGAAATTAAGGCTAAACTTAAAAGACTACTTTTAATAAATACTTTATATATCTTTAAGTTATTTCTATATCTCCTTTACTATATATTTATAAGTAAGGATATTTATATTATTAAAGAAGCTAAGAATAAGTATAAATTATATAATTTAAAGCTTTTAATATAAAGGTATAATATAAAGTAAAAAGAGAATAAAGAAGATTAGTAATCTCTATAGAACCTTAGTAGTAATAAATAGAGCTTCTATTAATTAGTTATTAAAAAAGAGGTAAATAGTATAGTTAGTAGTAAAGGCTTAAGTTTATATTATTATTTAAATAAATATACTAAAGAATAGGAAGATATAAAAGAGTTAGTAGTAATAAATAGTATTAAAGGCTATAAATATATTAAGTTAAAGTAATAATATAATTTTACTATAGTGCTACGTTATTTTTATTAATTTTATAAGATAACTAAAGGTAACTTTTATAAAGTAATTAGCTTTATTCTTTATTTAGAGGTTTAAAAGTATACCTCTTAACTTAGCTATAATAGTAAGTTAAGACACTACTACTGCTTTTAATATTTTATTAACTATACTAAGGAGTAAAATAAAGTATTATACCTTAGCTTATTATTATTTAGTTAGTATTTTTCTTAGTTTATAGAGAATAATAACTTTAGCTATTTAATATAGTTTTAAATAGTATTTAATATAGCAGCACTTATTTAGTAGGTAAGCTAATGTTTTTATAAAGGGTTTTCTATAAACTTTAAGAAACCTAGCTAAAAGGTCGTTAATACCTAATGCTTTTTAGCTAATAAAGCCTTTAATAACGCTATAGATCTTATTAATATTAAAGCAGTCTTTTAGTAGAAATATAGCGTTATTAAGTTAAAAGTTAAGATTATTAAGGATATTAATAAGTTAAGCTATAAAAGAAAGGAAAAAGTATTTTATAAAAGTAGTGGCTTTATTTTAATAAAAGGAGGCAGTAGTAGTGTTTAAGCTATCCCTTTAAAGAAGGTTAAGTATATATTATTATTTTAAAGAAAGTCTACTTTAAAGCTATACTTAATATTTAAGTTTTTAAAGGCTACCTTAATAAGTAAAAGCAGCGTAAACTATAGCTTACTAAAAACTACACTATTTCTTATAAATAACTTAAGATTATATTTAAGCTGCTTTAGTTATAAATTATTAGTTAACCTTAGTTTATAATAACTGCTATTATTATAGCGCTCTTTTTATATTTTATATTGCTTACTTTATTCTATAGTTCTACTATAGGTTTAGTTTAAAGCTACCTTAAGGTCTATATAAAACTACTACCTATACTATTATTTAAAGCTTACCTATAATCTATTTAATGTATATATTAATTTTATATAATATTAAAAGTAGGTCTTTAGTATTATTAATTTAAAACTATACTACTGCCTTAGCTATAATTAATTTTTAATCCATTTTTAGCTATTTAAATATATAGCTATAGTTAAGCATTTTACTAATAGTAGTATTAATTTATATAAATTATAGAATATAGTTAGACTTAGTAAGGTTAAGGCCCCTTAAGTATTTAATAGTTATATTAAAGGTAGCTTAAATATAGTTAATAATACTACTATATTTATTATAAAAGAATTATATAACCTTACTTTATAGTATAATAAGTTTAAGTTATTATTACTTTACTATTAATAAAAAGAGTTTACTACTTAATAATATTTTATTATAATAGTTTTATAAAGGATAGTATTAATTAAAGTTATTAATAAATACACTTTAGGGTTATAATATAGCTAATATAAATTTAATAAGAGGTATAGTTTAGCTTAGTTTATATATTAAAGAGTATATTAAGTATATATTATAGCTTATTATATTAATTATATATTAGTTAGTGCTATTATAAGTTAACTATAATATAGTTCTATATTAGTAATAAATATATAATATAATTTATTTTCTTTAAGTAATAAGTTAATAGTAGCTAAAGCTTAAATTAAAGGGGTATTTATTAGTTATACTTAATTTCTATATTATAATTATATTAGTTCTAATATAGGTTTTTAGTGTTAAGTATATAAAATAGGTTTTCTTTTATATATTTTAATATATAACTTTAGTTATATATATTAAAGGGACTATTAAGTTAATATTTATATATTTAAATTTACACTAAAGATAAATTATTAACTAAGGAAGGCCTTTATAGTGCTTTATTAAGTTAATATTAATTAAAAGTTAAATAAATAGGTTTAGAGTTAGCTAATATATTTTTATAGTAATGCTTTTTATAATAAAAGGTTACTAATATTATAGTAATAATTATATAAAGTAATCTTTATTTATTTATCTTTTTTTAGCATTAAAGAAGGGGCAGTAAAGGCTTAAGGCTAGCTTAGGTATATATTATAGATATAATACCACTGCCTATTAATAATATTATATTATTATAACTATATAGAGTGCTGTTTTATATAGTTTATATAGCGTTTCTATATTACCTCTATTAAGGCTAAGTAAGCTAACTCTTTAGCTTTATAATGCTTAGTACTATAATAGCTATAGTATAGTGCTATATTATAGTATACTATAATATATTTAAATTAAAAGTAACTATAGTATTAATAAAGATAAAAGGCATTATTATATAGCTTAGCCTTAAATATTTCTACTTTATAAATAACTTTAAAGTAGTATAAATAGTTAGCTACTTTAATTTTATTAATTTTAATAATTAAAAGGGACTTAATAAAGGTTATATAAGGTTTTTATATTTATATTTATATTAGTTTTAAGCTATTATCCTTTATAAGGTTTTATAAAATTTTATTTATTATTTAGTTTTTAAAGTATTAAATAAAGAAGCCCTTAATAATAACGCTAAAAAAGTAATAGTTAAGCGTTACTTTTAATTTAAATATAGTTTAAATTTAAGTGATATTTTTAATATAAAGTTTTATTATATTATAAAATATAACTATAGTATTACTACTATAAAGTTAATATATTATTACTATAGTATTAGTTTTTATAGTATAATTAATAGCTTTAATAATATCTTTAAGGGATTTATTTTAAACTACTTTAAAAATAAATAAATCTTTAATAATAGTTTTATAATAAATTTAAGGTAATACTACTATAGTAGTAATATAGATTAAGGTAATAAATATAGTTATACTTTATATTATAATATTTACTTAACTTAGTTTTATAATAAAGCTACTATTAATTGCCTTTTTAACTATTTATTTAATAGTTTATTTAAGGTTTTAAATAGTAATTATATTTAAAGAGGGGAAAAAAGCCTTTAAAGTAGTAGGTATAAAGGCTTTATATTAGCTATATATTATAGCTATATTATCTATATAGAGAATAATATTTTATACACTCTTTAGTATTAATATTAAAATAAGTTTTATTAATTCTTTATATTTAACCTTAAGGTAATTTAATATTAGCTTATTTATTAAAGATAATGTAAATTTAACTTATAGTTTTATTATAAATTTACCTTAGCTTATATTAAAATAATATTAGCTATAAGTAAGGCTACTATAATTTCTACTATTAATATTTATTAATATCTTAGCACCTACTATACCTATATTTTAGTATTAATATACTATTAAAAAGGGGGGTAAATAGGTATAAGAAATTATTTTCTGCCCTTTTTAAGCGGTTTAGAGTTAATTCCGCGTCACTGTAGCGGTGCGGGCGAAAATCTCTAAATTCTAACTTAGCTTTATGCATTATTTATATAAAAAAATTAATAAAGACTATTATATAGGTAAGTTTTATATAATATACTATATTAAAGGTAGCTAAGATATTAAGCTAAAGGAGTAATATAATACTGCTATAGTGCTACACTATATATATAGCTTTTATTAAAATAATAAGGGCTATTTTTATAAAATAATTAATATAGTTATTTATTTAAAGCTTTAAAAAAGCGTTGCCTTTTTTAGCTATATAGATAATTTATACCGCTACTACTACTTTTAATACCTTACTTATAATACTAAAAAGGGAGATTAATCTTTATATATTAATATACTTCCTTTCTTTAAGTAACTTTCTTAGTTTATAAAGGACTATAACTTTAGCTTTTTAAAATAAAGCTAGGTAATATTTAATATAGTAGTATATATTAAATAGGTTAAAGAGAATGCTAATAAGTAGTTTATTCTAAGCTTTAAGGAACTCTATTAAAAGCTTATTAAGTCTAAAGGCTTTTTAATTAGCTAGTTCTTTAATTATATTATATATCTTCAAAGCTATAAAGTAGTCTTCCTTTAGAAATATAGTAAAGTTAAGTTAAAGGCTAAAATTAGCTAATATATTATTTATATAAGTAGTTAAAGTAAGAAAGAATTTATTAAAAAATACCTTTACTTTATTATAATAAGAGATAGCTAAAGGTATACTATTACTACTATAGTAAAGGGCTAGGACTTAAGTAGTCTTAAATAATAGGCTATTATAGAGTTAAGTTTATTATTTTAGTTTTTAAAGATTACTCTTTTTAACTATTATATTTATTATTATATAGCATTAAGAGCTATATTGTTCTTTATAGATAATTTATTTTTAATTTAAAGCTATATTAATAGCAGCTTATTAACTTACTTTAGTATAGTAGTATTACTAAAGTTTTAAAGTATATTTTATATTATAGATAGCTTTATAGACTTTAAAGGTTTACTATAGCTATATTTTAAAGGTATTATAAAGGCCTTTTAATATAAAAAGAGTAGTAATAGTAGTAAATTTAACTATAAACTATATAATAAAGAAATTAATTTAATAAAGGGTATTAAAAATAATTAATATAGAGAAGGGGTAAAAGTAATATACTGCCTTTATAGTAGTAAGTGTTTTATTTATTTAAAGCTATTTAAAGTAGTGTAAAGTTTATTTAATAGTGTTAATTATAAAACTATAATTATAAAAGGTAATGTAAATAAGCTATAGAATATAGTTAAAACTAATAAAGTTTAATTCTTTTAAAAATTAGGTTTAAAGGTTAGTAAATAATTAAATATAGTTAATAGTACTATTTTTTTACTTTATATCTATTATATTATTTTACCTTAAAGTATAATAAATTTAAGTTACTACTAAGCTATAACTACTAAAAGTTTATTGCTATTAAGTAATATATAGTTATATTAATCTTAAAGAGAGTAGTATTAATTAAAGTTATTAATAAAAATATAGTAGTGCTATAGTAGTTTTATAAAAAAGTTATAGAGAGAAGTTATTTAATTATAATAGTAAATAGAAGAGTAAATAAAGTAAATATTAATATTATAGAGAGTTATAATGTATTAATTAATATTAAACTATATTATTTATAAGCTAGGGCTATATTAATAGTAAATATAAATAGCTATTCTTTTACCTTAAATTATAAGTTAATAGAAACTTAGGCTTAGGTTTAGAGGGTTTTTATTAATACTATATAGTTCTTAAATCACTACTATATTAGTTTTAAATTAAAACTTAAGAGCTAAATAGATAAGTTATATCTTCTTTTATATATTTTAATATATTATTTATAATATTATATTTAATTAAAGAGTAAGGGGTTTTTTTATAATAAAGGGGCTAAGAATATTTAGCTGATTTTCGCCCGCACCGCTATAGCGACGCGGAATCGACTCTAAACCGCTTAAAAAGGGCAGAAAACGATTTTTTATACCTATTTACCCCTTTCTTTAATAGTATATTATTACTAAAGTATAGATATAATAGATATTAAAATACTAATAAATATTAATAATAAAAATTATAGTAGCCTTACCTATAGCTAATACTACCTTAATATAGGCTAAGGTAAATTTATAATAAAACTATAAGTTAAATCTATATTATCTTTAATAAATAAGCTAATATTAAATTATTTTAAGATTAAATATAAAAAATTAATAAGACTTATTTTAGTATTAATATTAAAGAGTATATAAAATATTATTCTTTATATAAATAATATAGCTATAATATATAGCTAATATAAAGCCTTTATACTTACTACTTTAGTGGCTTCCCTCTCTCTTTAAATATAATTACTATTTAAAACCTTAAATAAACTATTAAATAAGTAGTTAAAAAAGTAATTAATAATAGCTTTACTATAGAATTAAGTTAAGTAAGTATTATAATATAAGGTATAGCTATGTTTATTACTTTAATTTATATTACTACTATAGTAGTACTACTTTAAATTTATTATAAAACTATTATTAAAGGTTTTTTTATTTTTAAAGTAATTTAAAATAAATCTTTTAAAGATATTATTAAAGCTATTAACTATATTATAAAAACTAATACTATAGTAGTAGTATATTAACTCTATAGTACTAACATTATAGTTATATTTTATAATATAATAAAACCTTAAATTAAAGATATAATTTAAATCTAAACTATATTTAAGTTAAAAGTAACGCTTAACTACTACCTTTTTAGCGTTATTATTAAAGGCTTTTTTATTTAATACTTTAAGAACTAAGTAATAAATAAAATTTTATAGAACTTTATAAAGGATAATAGCTTAGAATTAATATAAGTATAGGTATAGAAACCTTATATAATCTTTATTAAGTCCCCTTTAATTATTAAAATTAATAAAATTAAAGTAGCTAACTATTTATATTACTTTAAGGTTATTTATAAAGTAAAAATATTTAAAGCTAAGCTATATAATAATGCCCTTTACCTTTATTAATACTATAGCTACTTTTAATTTAAATATATTATAATATATTATAATATAGTACTATACTATAGCTATTATAATACTAAGCATTATAAGGCTAAAGAGTTAGCTTACCTAGCCTTAATAGAGGCGATATAGAAATGCTATATAAACTATATAAAATAGCACTTTATATAGTTATAATAATATAATATTATTAATAAGCAGTGGTATTATACTTATAATATATACTTAAGCTAGCTTTAAGCCTTTACTACCCTTTCTTTAATGCTAAAAAGAGATAGATAAATAAAGGTTACTTTATATAACTATTACTATAATATTAGTAACCCTTTATTATAAAAGATATTACTATAGAAATATATTAACTAACTCTAAACCTATTTACTTAACTTTTAACTAGCATTAACTTAATAAAGCGCTATAAAGGCCTTCTTTAGCTAATAACCTATTTTTAATATAGGTTTAAATATATAAATATTAACTTAATAGTCTCTTTAATATATATAACTAAAGTTATATATTAAAATATATAAAAAAAAACCTATTTTATATACTTAGTATTAAAAACTTAAATTAAAACTAATATAATTATAATATAGAAACTAAATATAATTAATAAATACCCCTTTAACCTAAGCTTTAACTATTACTAATTTACTACTTAAAAAGAATAAACTATATTATATATTTATTATTAATATAGAACTATATTATAGTTAACTTATAATAGCATTAACTAATATATAATTAATATAGTAAGCTATAATATATACTTAATATACTCTTTAATATATAAACTAAGCTAAACTACACCCTTTATTAAATTTATATTAGCTACACTATAACCTTAAAGTATATTTATTAATAACTTTAATTAATACTACCTTTTATAAAACTATTATAATAAAATATTATTAAGTAGTAAACTCCTTTTATTAATAGTAAAGTAATAGTAACTTAAACTTACTATATTATAAAGTAAAGTTATATAGTTTTTTTATAATAAATATAATAGTATTATTAACTATACTTAAGCTACCTTTAATATAACTATTAAATACTTAAGGGGCCTTAACTTTATTAAGTTTAACTATATCTTATAGCTTATATAAATTAATACTACTATTAATAAAAGAACTAGCTATAGCTATATATTTAAATAGCTAAAAATAGACTAAAAACTAGTTATAGTTAAGGTAATAATATAGTTTTAAATTAATAATATTAAAGACCTACTCTTAATACTATATAAAATTAATATATATATTAAATAAATTATAGGTAAGCTTTAAATAATAGTGTAGGTAGCGGTTTTATATAGACTTTAAGGCAGCTTTAAACTAAACTTATAGTAAAACTATAAAATAAAGTAAGTAATATAAGATATAAAAAGAGCGCTATAATAATAGTAGTTATTACAAACTAAAGCTAATTAATAACTTATAACTAAGGCAGTTTAAATATAATTCTAGGTTATTTATAAAGAATAGTATAGTTTTTAATAAACTATAGTTTATACTGTTTTTACTTATTAAAATAACCTTTAGAAACTTAAACGCTAAGTATAGCTTTAAAGCGGACTCCCTTTAGAATAGTAATATATATTTAATCTCCTTTAAAAGGATAGTTTAAATACTACTATTGCCTCCTTTTATTAAAATAAAGCCACTACTTTTATAGAATACTTTTTCCTTTTTTCTATAGCTTAACTTATTAATATCCTTAATAATCTTAACTTTTAATTTAATAATACTATATTTCTATTAAAAGATTGCTTTAATATTAATAAGATTTATAGTATTATTAAAGGCTTTATTAATTAAAAAGTATTAAGTATTAATAATCTTTTAGCTAGATTTTTTAAAGCTTATAAAAAACCCTTTATAAAAATACTAACTTACTTACTAAATAAATGCTACTATATTAAATATTATTTAAAACTATATTAAAGAGCTAAAGTTATTATTCTCTATAAGCTAAAAAAAACACTAGCTAAATAATAATAAACTAAGGTGTAACGCTTTATTTTACTCTTTAATATAATTAGTAAAATATTAAAAGCAGTAGTAGTATCTTAACTTACTATTATAGCTAAGTTAAAAGGCACGCTTTTAGACCTTTAAATAAGGAATAAAGTTAATTACTTTATAGAAGTCGCCCTTAGTGTTCTTATAAAATTAATAAAAATAGCGTAGTATTATAGTAGAATTATATTATTACTTTAACTTAATATATTTATAGCCTTTAACACTATTTATTATTACTAACTCTTTTATATCCTTTTATTTTTTAGTATATTTACTTAAATAGTAGTATAAACTTAAGCCTTTACTACTAACTATACTATTTATCTCTTTTTTAATAATTAATTAATAAAAGCCTTATTTATTACTACTAAGGTTTTATAGAGGTTATTAATCTCCCTTATCTTTTTTTTACTTTATATTATATCTTTATATTAAAAGCTTTAAGCTATATAATTTATATTTATCTTTAGCTTTTTTAATAATATAAATATCTTTATTTATAAATATATAGTAAAGAAAATATAGAAATAACTTAAAGATATATAAAGTATTTATTAAAAGTAGTCCTTTAAGTTTAGCCTTAATTTCTATCTTTAAAAGAGTAAATTAATTTATTTTACTTAAAAGCACGCTATAATTATAATATTAGTTTAACTTAGTACTACTATAATATAACTTATTTAATTAACTTAGTTTCTTAAAGTTTAAATCTATTAAAAGCTATATTAATAAATATATTAAAAGAAGGTTAAAGTAAAATTAAAATAGTAATAATTTATACTTATAGCGCTAGTAATATTTATATAGGGTTATTTACTTAATAATGCTTATCTCCTTTATATATAGGTAATATAGAGTATAGTTATATATAGTATAGTATTATACTATATCTTTATAAAAATTAATAATAAAGTAAAAGGTATTACTAAAGTACTTATTTTTAAATAATTAAAATGCCTTAAAGTAATTACTAAAGTATTTAAAGCTACGCTTTAATTCTTTATTAAAACTAAGGTAGTAATAGCCTTAATTAACCTATACTTAAACTTTTAATCCCTTAGCTTTTATAAAAGAATTAAAAGAAATAAAATAGTAAATAAAATATATACTACTTATATAATAGTAATAAGCTAACTTTACTGCTATCCCTACTACTATTAAGGCTACTTACCTTAAGTAAATAGCTACTTTAAATATATATTATTTATAAACTAACTATATAATTACTTTATAAAACCCTTATTAACTAAAGCTTTAGTCTTAAAATAAAAGAACTATTAGTACTATAAATATACTATAGTAAAAGTATATTAGTCCTAGCTAAAATATATAGTAGCTAAGTATACGCTTTACTTTATATTTACTTTAAAAGTTAATTAACTCTATAAAAGGCTAGTTAAGTATAAATCTACTACCTTAATATAAATATAAATAGAGAAGAATAGCCTAAATATATTTCTCTTTTTTTAATATATTTTTAATATAAATTCCTTAATTTATTAATATTAAATTAACCTTAAAAACCACTACTACCTTTTACTATTATACTTAGTTTATAATTATATATAGCTAATTAATATTAAGCTATTTCTACTTTATAACTACTATAATATATATATTACACTTAACTTTAATAAGCTAGCTATATCTTTTATAAAATAGCTTATTAATATATAAAAACTACTTTAATTTACTTTAGCTTACTATTTATAAAGGTAATAAAACTAAAACCTTTAGAAAGATAAGGCCTTTT
>SRPY01000360.1:0-31586 GCA_018360145.1 Claviceps africana | reverse complement strand
AGGCTCTCTCGTACCTTTTTTTTTTTTTTTGACCAACTACTTCCCAACAACTCGTTCACTCTTATTCTCAGCACATCGTCATGGCCGATCGCGGTGGTAGGGGAAGAGGCGGAGGCTTCCAAGGCGGCTATCGGGGCTCCAGAGATGGCGGCTCAGAGAGAGGTGGGAGGGGTGGAAGTTTCAGAGGCGGGCGCGGAGGCGGCGCTCCTCCAAACGAGTCTCGTTCCAAAGTCTACAGGTTTGTGCCCCTTCGAGAACCACCAGTCTTGCTATCCCGCCGTATGGAATGGTGCTGTTGTGCTTGTCTGATGCTAGTCCACGTGCTGACACTGCACACTTAGCCCCGAGGGACGTATCCCTCGCCCTGATCAGGCGGTGACCAAGCTCGAAGATGAGGTCATCGAAAACAGCAAAACGTCTGTCAAAGGCGTTACGGCGAGCTTGGGTTCCCTCGCAGTCACGCAAAAGGATGTTTCCGGCAATGTGTTCCCATGTCGACCTGCCTTTGCTTCCAACGGCCAAAACGTAGTCCTGTGGTCCAACTACTTTCCTGTCAACGTGGAAGCCGCCTACTTCTACAAATATGAACTCGAATTCAAAGAAGAGGGCCAGCCGGTTGCCAAAACGGGCAAGGAGCAGGGTAAGTCTAGAGACGTTAAGGGCCGAAAACTTCACCTCGCAATGGAGCAAGTGTTGCAGCAGCTGTGTAGCCAGAACAAAAAGGTTGGAATGGCGTCGCAGTTCAAGAACCACATCATCGCGACCAAAAAGTTGTCCTTCTCCGCCAATCCAATGACCGTCCAGATTCCAGCAGAAAGCCAGGACCGACAGCCAGAAATCCTCTCCGTGACGGTCCGGGGGCCCACCGAGATTGCTCTGCCTGACCTCATCTCCTACATTCGCTCCATGGATGATCACGGCGAGAGGGCAATCTATCCCAAATACCCAGAGGTTATTGATGCTCTGGACATCATCCTGGGTCACACAGCACGGTCTAAGCTTGGAGAGGTTACATCTATCGGAGGTTCTAGATTGTTTCCCTTTGGGAAGGATGAGAAGACAGCTAGCCTCATGCAGAACTTCCGAGCACTTCTCGCTGCCCGGGGCTTCTTCCAGTCAGTCAGAATCGGCACGGGTCGTCTTCTCTTGAACACAAACGTCACTCATGGCGTCTTCAGAATCTCCGGGAAGCTTGACGACGTCATGAAGAACCTCCAGATCCAGCCCGTCTCTCAAAATGACTTCAGACTGAAGAAACTGGTGGGTGCTTTCGCCAAATTTTTGCCAAAGACGCGTGTCTTGGCCACGTTTACTGTAACCGATGGAACCAAGGTTCGACGAAGTAAGGCTTTGCAAGGCATGGTCAACAGACTGGCAGGCACAATGGCAGAAGGACCCAACCGTCCGCAGATTGAGCCTGGATGGGAATATCCTGGCCCAAAAAGCATCAAATTCTGGCTCGCGGATGACGACGGAAACCGTTACATTACGGTTCATGACTACTACAAGAAAAGTAAGCCACTAGCCACCCCTCCCCCCTTCATTTTCTTTTTATCACACTGCGACCACATCCAGGCAGTATACCTCACTATTATATGTACGAATTCTGATCGCCATGATGCTGACTCGAGCCCTGGACAGAATATGGGATTAATCTGCAAAATCTTCCCGTACTCAACATTGGGACGAATAAACGGCCCACGTTCTTTCCGGCCGAATTTCTAGAGATTCAACGGGGTCAAAGTGTCAAGGCCAAGTTAACGGCTGATGAGACAACTGCTATGCTCGCCTTTGCTTGCCGAACGCCTTACGAAAATGCGCTATCCATTGCCCAGGATGCCCGTGAGACCCTAAAGTATGACAACAACTCGACCTTGAAGGACTTTGGCTTGTCCGTCGGCAAGCAGCTCGCTACTGTGAATGGCAGGGTCTTGACTATTCCTGCAGTGGCTTACATCGATGCTGGCAAGAAACCGGTGGCCGTTTCGCCATACAATGGCTCCTGGAATATGCGGGATGTCAGAGTCGTGAAGCCCGGTGCTCTCATCAGCAAGTGGACGTACATCAACATGTTGCAGCACGAGAACGACGTGAACCGGCAAATCCCGAAAGGAACCATGGAGGACTTTGCCTTGTTCATGTCCAAGAATATGGGCATAAACATCGCCAAATCACCAGTCGACTTGCCCAAATCTCACATGGTCTTTAAGACGGCCATGGGTGCAGGGCTCGAGAATCTGTTTAGCTACGCGGAGAAGCAAGGCATTCAGCACATCATGTTCATTCTTCCACAAAAGGATACCTCAGGCCTGTACACCAAGATCAAGCGACTTGGGGATTGCCAGTTTGGAATTCACACGACTTGCATGGTGAGCAGGCATCTGTTCAAAGAAAAGAACTTTTCTTATTACAGCAATGTTGGTCTTAAGATCAACCTCAAGGCCGGAGGCGTAAACCACAAGCTCAAGAGTGACTCCGGGCTTCTCAAGGACGGCCAGACCATGTTTGTTGGCTACGACGTCACCCACCCGACCAACATGGGTGTGGTCGAAGGCAAAGAGCCGCCCAGCTTGGTCGGCCTCGTCGCTTCCGTCGACAAGGACCTCGCCCAGTGGCCGGCCCGGGCTTGGGAGCAGAAGGCCAAACAGGAGATGCTTGGTAGCACACTGACGGAGGCGTTCAAATCTCGCCTCCAGCTATGGCAGTCTAAAAACAGCAATTCGCTGCCAGAGAATATTGTCATTTTCCGAGACGGCGTGTCCGAAGGCCAGTTTGCCCAAGTCATCGACCAAGAACTGCCCATGATGCGGGAGGCATGCCGGCTGATGTACACGACCAAGAAACAGCCCAAACTGTCCATCGTCGTGTCCGTCAAGCGCCACCAGACGAGGTTCTACCCGACTGACCTGAACGAAATGTCTCGGTCCGGCAACATCAAGAACGGCACCGTCGTGGACCGCGGCGTCACGCTCGCCTCTTACTGGGATTTTTTCCTGACCGCTCACGACGCCCTCCAAGGTACAGCACGACCGGCGCACTACACGGTCCTCCTGGACGAGGTTTTCCGGTCCAAGTTTGGCGAGCGCGCGGCAAACGAGCTTGAACGCCTGACGCACGAACTATGCTACCTATTCGGTCGGGCCACCAAGGCCGTCAGCATCTGCCCGCCCGCGTACTACGCCGACATTGTCTGCGAGAGAGCCCGCGCCCACCGCCCCGAATACGACGTCAGCGACGTGGAAAGCGTCGCCACGTCTGAGTCCGAGTCCACCTCTGCGGCGGTAAAGCAGGTTCATCGCAGACTTCAGGACACCATGTACTACATGTAGTCTCGACTCTCCCCATCCAATCACGGCCCGGCCCCTTCCCCTCCCCCCTCCTCCCCCCTCAAAAAAAAAAAAAAAGAAAACCCACAAAAAAAGGAAAAGAAACAGAAGGCTGCAGCGTGATTCATCATCTACGATAGGCAGCAGGTCCCCAAGAAAGTGACGCAAATCAAAGGAAAGCAATGATGGTTTAACCCATTTCCCTGTCGCTGTTTTACAAGTACCTGCTGTTCTTTTCCATCTAACGACTCCTCCACCCCACCCCCCCCCTTTATTTTTTTGTATTTTACACTGTTTACGGAAATGTTTGGAAATCTTCTCGTGCCTCTCCATTCCAACAAGGCAGGGTCACGAGAATGCTCGCGAGTCAAGGGCTAGTGCGAATGTATGCGGATACTACTTTGCTGGGCAGGGGGTACAGAACTAGCGTCCGTAGGTAACATGAGAGATCGAAGCACCAGAAAATAAGATTGTGTTAGCTCGAACCACCAAGGGAAATTTTTTGCTTGTTTTCTTTTTACGGGTGCTTTATACATTTCTACGCTTTTCTATGTGGTCAAATATGACGGTGTCGTGCCCATGTATCCACCGATCACATCTTGGACTTGGGTCTGTGGTTGGTCCCGAGATGGGACTCCCAGTCCCGGGAAAGAGTCGTCTTCTGCTGGAGGGGTTGCTCCGTCCACTGCTGGTACTCCCTCTCCTCGACAGCCCAGACGGCCATCTCCACGGCGAGAAAAGCACCGGCCGCTTGCGCGCAGAAGGCGGGGTTCTCAAAGGGGATGAGATGTCCATGGTGCGGATGCGTGAGGTTCCTGACGCGGCCTGTGTCGGGGCCGCCGCTTCCTCCGCGGGCGGTGCCCGTGATGGCGGCCCTGGCCGCGACATGCTCCAGGGGCATGAGGGGACGGGATCCTCCGTTGATGAAGACGACGCCGGGTCGGAGATGGGGGAGTCCCTGGTGGGTGAGGATCACCTCTGGGCGGTAGAAGGGATAGAGAGCCCTGTCAAGCGTCTGGGCGGCCCCCAGGTCCCTGATCCAGTCTTGGTTGATTATCTCCTTGCCCTCGGCGTCAAAGGCCGGCCACGAGGGCCGCGCAAAGGTAAAGACCTCCTGGTGCTTGCTCGTCACGAGCGTCACCTCTCCGCGGTCCCCGGCGGCGGGAGAATGGTCTCGCAGGCCATGCTTGATCCACAGGTCGAAGACTGCAGGGTCCCACGCGCGGTAGAAGGGGCTCCTCCTGAAGGACTGGGCTGCTTCTTGGCGCGACGGCCAGACGTCTCTGCGTCGGGAGCTCGCAGCCGCCGCGGCTGCGCCATTCCCGGACGACGCCTCGAAGATGACGGCATCGAGCAGGACCATGCTGTGGAACAGACGCGGGTGCAGCAGCGCGGCGTGGGCGAGCGCGTTGGCGCCGAAGGAGTGTCCTACCGCGATGAGAGGGCGTGGCATGCGGAACGTGTTGATCATGTGAACCATGTCGCGGGAATGGTCGTACCAACTGGCTGGAAATGGTGGCGGTTAGTTGGAAACCGATTGCAGGGTTTGTCTCAGGCTTGCTTTTGAGGGGGGGGGGGGGGTTACAAAACATAGAGGGGAAAAAAAAAGTAAAAAAAAAAAAAAGACAAAATATAGAAAAAAAAAATGAGATAAAAAAAGAGAAAAGAGACAGAGGAGAAAAGAAACAAGGGGGGGCAGCCTTCCGTACGATCATTGCCCAGGAGACCCTGGGCTTGGTTCAAGACGCCACTCTGGCCCTGCCACGCACAGTCGGCGATCCATATATCGCGGATGCGAAGCCCCTGCTTGGCGAGTTCCCGACGGAGGTGATCCCAGAGCGGCTCATACAGTTCCTACAAGGGCATTGCACGAGGCTGCGTAAACACATGAACACGTACGACGCATCGACATGTTGTATATCGGGCATGTGAGTTGCGCCCGGCACGGCACGCGGAAATAAAGGAACCAAGGGGGGGGGGGGGGTGGTTTGCCGTTGCAACGACGCAAAATGAGTACCTTGGGGAAGCCGTTGCCATGGGCGCCAATAATGGTCAGGTCGCCGTTGCGCGGCGCCGGGTTGTCCTTGGGTGTGTACTGCTTGACGTGTAGCTTGAGCGACGCATCTTGGTGCTCGGCGGTGGCGCGGGCGTAGTCTCTGATGTGGGCGCCGTGGATAACGTGCTCGGTCACGGTGAAGTCGGCCATGTCGAGAGGGAGGGGGGGATGTGCGTGGAATCTGGGCATGCGTCGGGGCAGATGGGCCGGGTTTTGATGTTGTGACTGGCGGCGCGGGAGACAAGGCAGCGGATGTGGCAGTTGATTATGCGGGGTGATGTATGTAGCATGTACATATTTTGAGTTGGGGTCGTTGGTTTCGGGGGTTGCGGAAGCGTCCGCGAGCCGCGTGTCCCGACTGGGTTCTGCAAGCGCCGTGCCGCGCCGATGGCGGAGCAGACAAGTCCGCCATCCGAGACGGCCGGGCGTGTCGGGCGTGTCGGGCGTGGCTTTCCTCGGGGTTTGTGGCTGGATGCCCACGTGCACATTGTACTTGCCACGTCTCAAGGCACGCCCCACCTGCCGGACCGGGCTCCACTGTTGCCCACGTTCAAGCTGAGACCCGCAAGCTTCGAGTCTCGCGCTTCAACCAACAACCAACAACCCAGCCCTTCCGTCTCCCGTCTCCCGTCTCCCGTCTCCCGTCTCACGTCTCACGCCTCGTCAAACACTCCAGCCGCCGCCGTTCTGCATGTCGGTTGGCCATGACGCCACGGCCATCGACACACAGAGGCCGCCATGACCCCGACGATTCTCCTCTTCACCGGCCCTCCCGCCTCGTCTTCCGTCGTCGAGCCGTCCTGCACCGTTTCCGGCTTTGAACCTCCGTTTATCCATCTGTTCCGTCTCCCTACGACGACGACCACCACTGCTGCTGCTTCTGCTCCGGCCGCAACCCCGACCCCATACACAACAGCATGGCGCTCCCTCGCACTGCACCGCCAGCCCCTCCACACGGGCTTCACACAAACCCACGCCGCCAACGTGTCGACCTTTGCCAACGGCGCCTTCTTCACCACGGCCGAGGCCACTGTGCTGGACCTGGATGACGACGACGACCATGACGACGACGACTCGCACGAGGGGGCCACGACGACGACGCCGGCCAGCCAGGACCTGCTCGCTCAATTCTGCGAGCAGTCCATCGGCCTGCACACCATGTCCGACGCCTGGGACTCGCAGAGTCTGGTCGACTGCACGACAGAGTCCCTCACGACGTCTGTTCTCTCCCAGGACGCACACGTTGCCCGCCCCCGCCACCTGTCTGATCTGGAAGATGTCCCCTCCGCCAAGCAAGTCACGGCCTTGGAGCCCCAGACCATCACGCTAAACATCATCGTCGGCGTGCTGTCCGTGGCACAGCCACGAACCGTGACCACGAGATGGGGCAGCTCTCTGTCCCTGATCGAACTCCTCGTGGGCGACGACACGGCCACGGGTTTCGCCGTGACCTTTTGGGTTCCCAAGCATGAAGTGGCCGAGAGCGACGTCGTGGCCCTGCGGCGCCAGGACGTGGTGCTTCTGGAGAACGTTGCTCTGCACGTCTTCCAAAACAAGGTCTACGGCCAGAGCTTACGGAGGGGGCTCACTAAGCTGCATCTCTTGTGGAGGGCAGACGGCAGCGGGCATTATTCCTCGCGGAGCCTGCGGGCCCGCGGCGGGGATCCTCAGCGGGAGAAGACGAGGCTTGTCAAGGACTGGGTCATGAGGTTTGTGGGATTGGATCCCCAGGCCAGGCGTAGGAGTGGTTCGTCTTGGGATCGGCCGCCGGATGACTCGCAGTGAATGGTTGTTTGCTATTCACAGGATCCTCATGACCCGGCGGCAGCACGGCCAACACTGGGACGGGACGAGTCGAGCACTTGACAAGGCCAACGGATTGATGACTGAATAGAATGTTGACGAGGTGCTGCGTGTTTGCCATTCTGTCGTGTGCCGCTCCGCTCGCTGGCGAAGAAACCAATGACAATGGGGAAGGCTGTGACTGGCTCCTTCCTGCATGCAGCACGTGCATACATAAAGTACCTAGGTACCTTCCTACCTACTTAGGTACTTCTTAGGTACTTTAGGTACTTCTTGGTATGCATGTACTTCATGTTGGTTGCGGGTTTGCCGCAAATTGCTTATTGCATAGTGCAACAGGGAACAGGGAAATGCTGTTCTCGTCACGCGGAGGCTCGTACTGTCACACACCATGGGTGCCAAACCATCATGTGGCAGACAGCAGCAGCTTCTGCAAAGCATGTTTGCGAATCACGATGGTCCCTCACGGGCGTGAGAAATCGAGGTGCATGGTCCCATACTGTAGGAACATTTTGTCACGTCTGACCGATTCTCTCGCCCTCGCTGCTTCGTTTTCCACTTGCTTGCCACGAAGGCGCAGCCAGCGCGTTGGTCCGAAATGGGTCAAGATGCTTGCGGCTGAGAAAAGGGAACTTGTTTGTTGTATCGCATACCTACCAGGTACCTAAGTACTTAAGTAGGTACTTAAAGTAGGTAGGTACTGCGTAACTTACAGTTGAGACAAAGACGGCCATTTGCAGTGCCCCAAATCTTTGGTCAGCTGTGCTGGTGCGAGCAAGATGTTGCACTAGAACGACGGATGTGATCACACCGCATCAATCAATGCTGCTAGGTATCCTTATACAGCAACACAAGAGATGACCCAAACAACAACAACAACAACAAAAAAAGAAAAAAAGGGAAAAAAAAGGGAGACCCGTGGCCATGGCCCCGTCCCCGACTCCCTTGGAGCGACAACGACTTTCTTCGTCGTTCTCGCCCGTACTTACGAGCTTTGGCCACGAAGTCTATGAACGCAGTGTCTACGCATCACCATCCATCACAAAGTAAAAGATGGACACGAACAAAGAGTCCGACTGCTGGCAATCAACCACAGCAGACAGGAAATTTTCCATCCTAGACCCCTTCCTTGTCAAGCGTTCCCTCGAAAAGCACGAGTGGCAAACTCCCCAAGTTAGGCGGTCGTGTCATCAAACCGTCAACAATGGTCCCGCAGCAACTCAAGACAGAGGCCGCAGCACTTTTCCATACATTCGCAAAAAAAAAAAAAAAAAAAAAAATACAAAATATAAAATATTCCGGTGCCCCCTGCAGAATGCCTTTTCCAAGATGACGGAGGCACCTATTTCATCACTTAGTTTGTGGACGGCGTTTCCATGGGTCATCTTGAAGAGAAGGACAGCGAGGTCGTCGTGAATGAGGTAGAACAACACGTGGCAACCTTGACATTGCTGCGGGACTCCAAGAAGGGGCACGCAAGCCAAAGGGGAAATGAAGAGACCACAAGGGTTCTGAATGAGCAAAAAGCTAACAGAACTATCTCGAGTGATGATGATGAAGCAGCAAGAGAGCTAGAAGCTTCCCACGAGCTGAGGTGGGTGGAGGCCCTGAGGGGCTGACCACGTGACTCAGCAGAGTGGGTGACCCAACAACCTCGCACCTCTTATCGTGCCAGCATGAGCGCTCTCATCCGCCATGACTCGGGGGGCACAGGGGCACCGGAACAAGGGGCCAATGTGCCACCACACCATAGTCTGTAATCTAAGAAAAACTTCTCACTGCAGAATGCACATGTCCACATATCGCTCGTCTCCGCACGGGAAGGCGCCGCGGCTACGATTAGATTGCCCGTCCCGCTAGATCGACGGGACCGTGCCTGATCCGTGCGCGAGGCAGAGGGCCGCCCCGCTCTATCGCGACACCCCCCCCCCCCCCCCCCCGCCATTGAACCCGGACTAATATAGGCCCGGGCAAGTGTTGCACTGGATAAGTACTTGAGTACTTACGCAACGGTAAAGAGCACTTGAAATACCAAAAACGTGTTTTTCGGGCCTTACTCTTGGCAGACCCAGCGCGGTCACAAGACGTAATACTTTATGCCTTGCTACTGCCTTCCAAACCCCAAGAGTTATCCAGTATAGGCTTGCTACGGTGCCGAATACCGTAGAGGCGTGTCATGGCCGTGCAACCGATGCCGCAGTAGATCTTGGCGAGGCGGCACAAGCACGACAGCAAGCCCAGGTAATCCCCAACGTTTTTGCCACACACTTTTTGTTTCGGGTAAAAAAGGTTTCGGAATTACTTGCGACCCACTGTATAAGCTTACTATCCCTACATACTGTTATGTTGTATGTCTACGTCATGACCGGCTTTTCCGTCATGCGCCCTCACCCTTGGGGAATCCACACCAGGAGGCCGTCCTTGTCAATCTTCATGTCCCCGGTGGGTATGATGCGCAGCACCTTCTGGAAGTACTTGTCCCGCACCACGATACCCGGCCGGATATAATCGCCCGCGACAAAGGGCAGGAGCCGGTAGCGTATGCTGCGTCTGGACACGGGCAGCAGGTGCACCGTCGTCTGCTTGGGCCCGGAGAAGCCAAACGCGTCGCTCGGGTCCATGTTGAGCCCAAACGTGAGGAAGTGGCTCGATGGGTTCTCGATGGTGATGTCCAGGTGGACGAGGCTGGCTGGCGCTGCCGGGCCGCCGGGCTGCATCGTCGCCGTGGCGAGGACCCTTGGCTCGGATCCCAGGACGAGGAACTGCCCGACGGGCATCACCGTCGTGTTGACCCCGTCTTCCGCGACCCCGTCTTCCGCTGCCATGTCTGCCCCGGGCGGCGGCTTCTTCCTCTGCCTCTTCCACCTGATGATGAGTGCCAGTTCCAGCGTCACCGGTTGCCGGTCGTCCAGACTCTGCTTCTGCGCCACGAGGTAGAACTGCGCCTCGTACATCTTCCTCGGAGACACCGTGATGCCGTCGCCTGCCGCTGCGGCGCCTTGTTCGGGTCGTGTCAGCACATGGCATCGCGCCGCGCCCGTACACGACACCACCTGCGTCTCCATGCCCGCGACGACCAGGTCCTCGGTGGCAAACGAGGCATAGTGGCACATGAGGCACCACTGCTGCGCCAGACCCTTGGGTCGTGTCGCTGTTGCTGTTGCCGTTGCCGCCGCTTCGTCGTCGTCGTCGTCGTCGTCGTCGTCGTCTTCTGCGCCGGGAATGGGGATTCCGTCGCAATCAAACAGGCTCGGCCACGGATCTGGGTGCAGTCTGGGCATCAAGTCGTAGTTGGCCTCAAACGGCGCCACCGTAGTCAGTTTCAGAGGCAGCACCTGCAGGATGGTCGTGGCCGGGTCGGATTCCAGATGGTACGTTGCGCGCAGATGCAGGTCCAGTGTCGATGGCGCCGAGGTCGGGCATATCTCGAGCCTGATTTTGGCGCTTGCGCCACGGGCAATGGCGCCCACCGTCGCCGTCACGCTCCTTGTTTGGGTTTCTTCGTCTTCGTCGTCATCCTCCACGGCGACCATGGCATCTGCGGCGAACTTTTCTTCGCCAAGCTGCAACGTAAACGATGGCACCGCGCCTCCCACCAACTGCGCATCAATCTTGACACGGGCCGCCTCATCCTCGTCGTTCCGCAGCTCCACGTCCATGTGGACGATTTCATCCGTGTAGAATTGCGTCGACGGCTCCAGCAACGTCATCTGCAGCTTGGGCGGCCTGGGATCAATGCGCAACGTTCGGGCGTGAGCCCGTAGTGTCCGTGGCTTATCGTCACCGCGGACGTACCACCCTGCGACCGGGTCTGTGTCTCTGAACGCGCTCGTATGGCGTAAATCGAATGCTTCAGTCTCGTAGCGGAGTACCACGGACGATACCTCGGCTTCTCCTGGCTCCCTCAGCGGGATGGCCATTTCCAGCACTCTTGTTTGCCCCGCCGTGAGCATCAAGTCGCTAAAACCCGTAAATAGGGAGGGAAGCTCATCCGAGTCTCTCTCCGTCGGGGCCTCTTCTTCCAGAACAACTTCGACCAAATGGGTCTTGCTCGACGCTCCCTCCCCTGCTTCGCTTGGCGTGTGAGTAATCACGAGAGGCTTCAACCCGTCCACAAACTCTATCCGAACTGAGCTCAGACATAGAGGCCTCGCGCCTGGCATGGCGTTGGATGTCAGCGCCAGCTGTGCTTTGCAGTAGTCTCCGGCTTTGCTGTCCTTGGTTCGAAAGACGAAGCTTGAAGAAATCAACGGCGAAGCAACATCATCCGACAACTCTACCGACGGTCGAGCATCAACCGTCATGCCCTCCAGCGATTGTGACAAATCATAGCTCCAATGCTGACGCTTGGGGAATCCTTTATTATTGTTGTTGTTGTGGTTGTTGTTGTTATTTTGTTCGTATCAGCATTCAAAGTTCACACTGCGCCGGGTAGAGAGTCGTGGGACGACTGCGCCAGGACGGACACGAGACTCACTTTTGTTCATCAGCTCCCAGTCGACTGCGACAACGAGATGGGCTTGTCCGCTTTTCTTGGCCGCCTTGCGTAATAGCCAACAAAGATCCTCTGCTATGTCGAGCCAGTTGTCAGAACGGAACGACATGTCATCCCATACTGGTCGCAGGACTGCCGCAACCTCTTCCCACGAGCCTAGCGATGCCATCTCCTTGGCACACTCCAGGGACAGCTCCGAGGCGATGCGCAGCTGCTTGCGCGCCTGAAATTGGCTTCTCGAGGTGGTGAGGCAGTCTATTATCAGTCGGGCATGGTTGACGCCACCTTGCCCGGGGTCCAGGGGATACTCCTCATGCGGAGGAGGACACATGTACGTGTCGTAGTTGCCCGCAGATGACGTCGCAGACGAACTGTCGGGCGCTTGTCGATGCTCGCTCGGCATCATCCGCGCCAGGGTCCGCCGCGCTGCCAGGTGCCGAGCAGCAATGCGATACCAGTATCCGGTGTGGTGAAGAAGCTCCCAGGGCTGCAGGCGCTCACCAAGAACTGCCTTTTCGGGGGGTAGGAAGATGGTCATCGAGGCTGGCACTAAGCCGGGCACCTCGACCTTTTCTATAAGATGAGCCATGACTGTAGCCCACCTCGCCTCCCAGGCCTGCCAGCTGTACGTGTTTGTTCCGCGGCCTAGTCGGTCGACAAAGTCACCGATCCGATCCCTATGTGTCTGCCACCTCCTGACCGCCAAGCTCGTGTGCCCCATCCAAAGATGCAGCCGCAGACAGCGGATCGAAACAATGTCTGCCAGTCGGCGGCCTTCGTCCCAGCGAGGGCTCCAGTTGGGGATCACGTCCAAGACATCTTGACCCAGGATGATCTCGTACGCCTGCTCAAAGGAGCGCATCGCCGCGTCCAGCTCCTGTCGAAATTCTGCGAAGACTGCCGTCTTGAAGTCGTACCGGAAATTCCAGTCCGGCAGGGAGAGAGTGTGCGATGTTCCCGACGTCGGTCGAATCGTCGGAAGCGGCGCAACCCCCCTGGCGCGCTTCTTTCTTGCGCGTCGACCAAGATCCCGGTAGTATTCTATGGCATTCGAGTAGAGTATGGCCAGTATATTGTCGATGACGCGTTTCAGCTCGGCGGGCGTCTCTTGCGTCGGGATATAGAATATCGATTTCGGGTCCAGCGCAGCGCCCCTTCGAATGGCTTCCAGCCGATCCTGCACATCGTCCGTGAGCTCTGCAGTGCCGCTGTCCTCGTCTCCGAACAAGACAATGGCCACCCTGGTCCTGAACCCATAGCGCGCAAACGTGGCCTTGATCTGACTGACGTCGGCCTTGAGGCGATTGTCGTGATTCAGCTTGTAGAAACAAACAAAGACGCTGGGGACAAGCTCCTGGTGCTTCTTGACCCAGAGCGAGTCGATCAAGCCGTCGGGGTAGAGCGGAGAAACGTGCGAGAGCGGAGAAAAGGGCGAGTGAAGGCGCGCATTCGAGTCGGACAGGTCTGGTGCGTCGGGGAGAGTGGTTTTTCGAGGCGGCAGGAGATAGGACTGCTCGCGGTCGTCATCAGTCAAAGCCGTTACTCTACGCAGCGTCCGTTTGCCCAACACATACATACCCTCCCAACGGTCTTGATCCGGAGTCGATACGGCTCATCCCTCGGGACGACGGTCCACGAAGAGCCCCTCGAGTCAATCTCCCTGAAGTACTTGTCGAGCAACTGCGACTCTCTGGTATCGAGCGGGGGCAGATCGGATTTGACCACGAGTCCCTGGGAGCCAAGCTCTCCTGCCAGGTCCAGGTGCGGCTCGGCGTCGTTCAAGCCCGACGCGACCAGGAAAGGAACATTGTGATCCAAGCTACCTTGGGGATAGCCTTCCATGGTGTGGAAAATCCCAAAAAGGGGCGGGCGGAGCGTCGTCAATCTGTCTGGAGCAGCATCCACGGAGACGGTCTTGATGAGGGTCGGAAGTTCGGAGCTTCAAAGTAAGGACCTTGATCAGCACGACGGAGCGATGCCCCTCCAAGAGGTCCCGAGGCCTGATGCGGGCGCTTGAGGGTTAGGGTTAGCAGTTTGCAGCCCGACGGGTCATGTTGCGGCACAACAAGCAACACGACTGCAACTTTGCGTTTCTGCTTCATTATGCCAATCCAACCCGACAAGGACACTACACTCGGGCGCTGCTTGCATTTTCCCATTGCGTGCGCGAATATCAAACTATAGCCGGTACATGAGCCCGTCGGAGTCCCCAGCAAAAGCCACGCCATGCATCAGGTCGCTGGTGGCGCGAACCGCAGGCGACATGAAACTCGGCGTCGGATAGTTCGTTAGTACCATCCCCTGCAGAGCTTCCCGAATTCCAACATCTCCGTGTCTCTCGTCGCGAAAAACATCCTGTAAACAACCACCATCTCGCTGTTGCCGTCCAACCGTCCAACCGTCCAGCCTCATCAAGCCTCTGATGCCGCAACAGACGGCCATGTCGATCCGTCATCGGGCTGCCCATTTGCTTTCACCCTCTCCACTTTAAACGTACCTGGACCAATCACGCCCAACGCAGTATTCCACGGCCAAAACCACCCACGTTGTAAATTTCCAACCTCAGATGGACCACCAGGCTCCCTCAATATCGATCTCTCAACACCAAACCACACATCGCCGACGCACCCAGCCCTCCCCGTCCTGATTCCTCGCCGACAACCCATTTGCCTCGCCGACTTACTCCCCTCCCCGCCACCCCCCGGCTCATAATCCCATCACCCCAAATCGAAAAGCAAGAGAACAGACGAAAGGAACAGACACCCGAGATTCACACCCAAAATGCGGCCCACGCAGGCCCTCTCCGTCGGCCGATACCGCCACCTCAAGCTCACCACCAAAGATGTCGGCAAGGGCTTCTACAAGGGCAACCGGACCGGGTCTATGGGTCGGCATACCAAGTACGGAGGATACGTGATTGAATGGAATAAAGTGCGCACGTATGCCGTCCCTTCGGGGCTGAAAGACTTTAAGGTAGGCACGGCAAGGGCGGGAGATTTTTTTGCTTCCTATCTTTTTTCCTCTTTTTTCCTCTTTTTTCCTCCCTCTTTCCCTCCTTCCCTCCTTTTCCTCTTTTTTCTCCTTTTCCTCTTTCTCTTTCTCTTTCCCTTTCTTCATTTCTTTCCTTCTTTCGCAAACCCATCCCAGCCATAAACCACCCCCACTAACACCCAACAGCTAACCCCCTTCGTAAGCCGCGAGGTCCGCTCCGAACCCGGCGACTACAAGGGCCTCGAAAAGGGCCCCCAGGATCCCTACTTCTACGTCGAGCAGTGGAAGCGTTACAACGGAGCAGACTGAGCACTCGGGACCCGTCCCGATAAACGGACGCACCGCGAGGTTCTGTTGCGGCGGCAGGTCGGAGGTTGGCTGTCGGCCACTGTTACTGCTATTTGTGAAGCGTCCTCTTATTTTTTTTATGTACATATCCCCATTCTCGGCTTGTAAAACACCCGTGTACCACGACCCAGGTATGAATAGATGATGGAGGTGGCGATGTTCTCATCTTTCAACTGCTGCGCGCAGATCATACATGTATAATCACAGAGCAGGTACAGAAACAAACTATCCCAAAGGGGTGTCCATGGTCGCAGAGGATATTGTTCCTCCGATTTCCGACTGTATATACATTCTACTCAACTTTGAACCCCTTTTTTCTTGGGTCGCTTTCGGCACAATCTATTTGCAAGACTCTACCTCGTGGTCCCCAACAGGTTCTGGAAACTGATGTGTCTTGGCGTCGGCCGAGAGAAACGTCTCCAAAGCCGGCCTTGTGGTGCCCGCGGCCAAATAGTCCGCAGCGCAGGCTGCGTCGTCCAACGCTGGCTGTCCCGTCATGTCCGTCTGAGGGCGAACACCGGGCATGGGAGTGACTGCCGAGTTCAGCGTCAGCATGCTCGCCGTTTCGGCATCGTTCTTGAGACTGAACGGCAGTGCAATCCCGCCCAAAAAGGGCCGTTTGCCGGCAACTCCCGTT
The DNA here is from genome assembly GCA_018360145.1 of Claviceps africana. Lineage (NCBI taxonomy): Eukaryota > Fungi > Ascomycota > Sordariomycetes > Hypocreales > Clavicipitaceae > Claviceps > Claviceps africana. Next base: position 15,930 of record SRPY01000360.1, on the reverse strand, counting down.
TCAGGGACATAATCGGGACTCGAAAGATCGCTATGAGCCGCCTCCTGTTCCTTGCGCTGCTCCATCAGCTGCGCCACAGCAGTGCTCCCGCCCTCGGCTGGTTCGTCTGTTTGATTCTTGCCAACGGCTGCTTGAGAGCGAGAACGACTTCCACCTCCAAGAGCTGCCTGGGTGGACGAGTCTGGCTGTTGAGACTCAATGTCTTGGTACGACCTGGCACCTCTTCCTTCGTCTTCGGTGACCTCCTGAGTCTCGGGGGTTTTTTCGACCTCCTGCCCTCGCTCAACCGTGAGCTCGTCGTGCTTGGAGCCCCAGAGAGACCACAGTGCCAGCCCCATACTCTTAGACCGCTTCTTTTCCGCCATGTCCTCATCAGCTAGTCGTCTACTTGCAAGTGCGGTAGGAGGTGGATGCTCATTTGGCCCGAAATCATGGAACCCCTTTACCATTTCCTTTACGATTTGCTTGTGGACCTTGACTTTGGCGGATGAATATCTCTGGTCCCACTGAGTCCGTGTCCTGAGCCAACGCTGAAACGTGCTGTCCCTGACCACTCCAATATCAGCCAAGTGGATGCAGCAACCTGGTAGCTCTTCCTCGGGAGCCAACGGGAGAATGGCGCCGTGCCGGGTCACTCGCTGTCGAATCATGTGTTTCTCGAACGGCGGCAATGGATCGCCAGCTTTCCCGACTTGTTCCAGTTCGGCCTGGTCTTGCTGGCGCTGTTCTTTTTCTTCACCCGGGAGAGCATTGGTTTCGTTGTCGGCATCTGATCCGGAGCTGGTGATGACAGAGATGTCGTCATCGTCCAGGATCTCGATTGCTCTTTTCTGAGCTCTTGCGAGAGCCCAGGCACCAAACTGGGCAACAGATCGGTACATGTACTTGGCAGGTTTTGTGAAACTCAGGGTTGGCGCAACGTGGCACAAATCATCCCAAACTTGGAGTTGGACGTCTGTTGGTCTGTACTTTTGCAGCATTTCACGCTCACGATCCGACAAGGAATCTGACGGCGGTGCATATTTCGCAGGGTTTGCACACTTGTGCGCCAAGTGAATTTGCTCATCACGTAAGATCTCGCCGCCACCGACCATGACCAGCAATGGAGGTAGTCCTCCTAGTGTTGTCTGCATTACCGGACTAACAAGAGGGTGGTTGAGCAAAGCATTCGTCGTATACAGCTAGTTTCTGATCAGAATCGTCTCTTTGTTTGTATACCTCTCCTGTCCGTCGCGTAAAAAAAAAATCGACTTACTTGTATTTGATCTTTAATCGTGATCGGTTTGCCGTCAACCGTCACTGACAAATATCTTGCGGAGCAGGCCGCATTTGTGCCACTCGAATCATCAAGCTTTTCGGCGTCCACCGCATCGCCACGCTCAACCGCGCTGCCATTGGTTGCGTGTTTAGTCGCCGAAGGGTCTGTGGTCTTTTTCATTCTGTTTGCCCGTTTATCTGCTTCCTCCTGCAGAGCTGCGGCTTCATCGTCGTTTGGCGGCGGCCAAGCACGAGACGGTTTGTGGTGGAAGCCTGACTGTGGAATATAGTCAAATGGTGCGTCAGCTCCGACGCTTGGGAAAGAGTGCGTCAAGTCTACCCATGGACTGATCAGGACACCTCCAGCCGGCAGGGGAATGCCCTGATCTCTTAGGATACACAACATGGACAGCACCATGCCTCCTCCAGCAGAGTCTCCGGCTACGACGATGGTGCTTGGATCCTGAACGGAGAGCAGATATAGGTAGGCAGCTAAGCAGTCCTGGAGTCCGCAGGGAAACGGAAATTGAGGAGCCAGGCGGTACTTGGGAGCAAAGACGCGAGCTTTCAGCTTACGAGCATGACGCTGCAACTGATATCTGTGCTCGTCGACGCTTCCGAAGAAATAGGCGCCGCCGTGAACGTAAAGCATCACACGCCGTCCCGGCTCATCCAGGGCCTTTCTCGCGTTGTAGTGAGCCCTCATTTCGATCCATTCTGCCTCCAGCGAAGACTTGGGCTTGCGCCATTGCCACCACTGTCGCCCTCCGACTTGGGCGATGCCGTCGGCCCCCAGTTGGGCTTGAATCAATTCGGCTGATTGGGAGAGGTAGTCAGTCGATATCTCGGCGGTCTCGACCTTTATCCAGTGTGGATTCGGAACCCATTGGGACGTGAAAGCTTGAAGGTCTTCTACAGTATGATGCGACGCAAAGTCCAGGAACGATCGGATGAGATTCAGTCCTTCGTCGTATGACAGGTGCGCAGTCGGTCTCTCCTTCAGCGGCTTTCGATTGAGGTACTTTGGAGCCGAGAGTTGACGACAGTCAGTTTCACATGCGGTTCAAACGATCGTCGAGTGCACACATACGTGGGAGAACAGCGTCGACACAACCGTTGGGGTCACTGCAAAGGAGACCGACGTAGTATTCAGCTTGTACATGATGAAGACAGAAGTTGGAGTGCAGACATGTTGGGTACTGCCAAGGGAACAATGATCAGATATACCGTTTTGGAAACGAAATGATGAAAGCGAGTCCCCTTTCCGCCCCTGCACGGGCCAGGTTAAGAAACCAACCGCAATGATGTCATATTAGGTGCCGTCGCCAAGTCCTGTCCTTTCTCCTGTCCTTTCTCGAGATTGTCTAACTTCCGCTGAGTGGGCCACTGGGCTTCTCCCCAGGTCCCCAGGTCCCTAGGTCCCCAGGTCCCATGATGCGTTCTGATTGGCCATTGCTCTCCCTTCAATTCTCCGCACCTCCTTGTGAGACAAGCTAAGCCAAGGGGTGGGGGAGGGGGGGGGGGGGCCTGGTACGCGGAAGCGCAACAGTCGAAATTTTTGCTGTCGCGAGGTCCGTCCGTCATGGTGCACGTCTACCCCTCCAACATCCCACCCAGGATGAGAAACACGATTTGTTAGAACCATCGCCGAGGAAAAGAGGAAAAGAAGAAGAAGAAGAAAACAGCATGGCCGCTTCTTCGGAAAGCTCCCAGCTGCCACCAGCAGGTATTACAGGAGTATTGCTGCCCATCTTGTCTTGGGAAGCCCCTCCGGGGACAAAAAAAAAAGCGCTAACATATAGTCTTCCCAGCCGAGCGACAAACAAACTTCGAGCAGGCAGTCGCCTATTCGCTTCACCTCTGGCCTGCCTTGACTCTGGCCGTTCAGAACGGATGGGGTGGTCCAGACTCGGTGGACAAGCGTGACTGGTTCGCCGGTGCGACTGTTGATTTGTTCCCAGCCTTTACAGATGCTGCGCAGGGGCGCCCGGCGAGCACCGCCGAGGAGCCTGACGTGGAGTACGTCGAAACCTTTCTGCTCCAGGTCATGGTTGACGAATTCGACGTCAACACCGACGATGACTCGGGGATGGAGGTTGCCGGCAACATCGTCCGAGCACGCGCGCAATGCGCCATCGGCCAGTTCGACGAAGTGAAGAAGCTAGCCGAGCGGTTTCAAAATTTAAAGGGAAAGAATGTGGGCACCATGTTCAAGCAGGCCGAGGACGCGGACCAAGATACAGACTGGGAGTCTGGTGATGAGGATGAGGATGAGGACGAGGATGACGGAGGCAAGAAGAACGAGGGAGGTGCCGATGTGGACATGGCGGATGCCCCCGCACCTAAAGAGAAGCCAAAGCCAGAGGTAGACGAAGACGGCTTCACAAAGGTGACCAACAAGCGAAGATAAAATGGAACAGCTTGTGGAATTTCTGTGCTTTTTACTTGGACGTCCACGGCCACGTATCGATACCCGACGCATACCAACATGCAATAACGAATTGTGAAATAAGCTCTCGAAAAGGAGTTTGGGAATCATAAATACAAATTAAAACGCCGAGCTCCGCGCAATCATGAATCGAATCGAATCGAATCGAACAGACTGCTCTGCTCTGCTCAGCCAACGGTGGATTCGCATCATTCCCAATCGTCGTCACTATCTTCTGCCTTTTTTGAGTCCTTTGGACTACTCGGCCCCTGGCTGGTTTTACCCGATGCAGCCCCCACCACGTCGTAGCTCGCCTCACTGTCTGCTTGGGACTTTTCATCATTGGACTGCTGACATTGCATGGGCTTGAGATGACCGTCTTCATGTTGGATAGTCGTAGAGGACGCTCCGGAACTGACGGGCCTCGGGTCAACTGACTCCTTTGCAGCGTCTCTACCTTCTTCGTCCGATTCGTCGTCATCCCAAGCAACTTCATCTTCGGTGGAGGCGGCTTCAATTGGAAAGATTAGCGGGCTGGGTGGAAAGTTCCGAGAGTTCACAATAGATGCATACCTTTTAATAAATCACGACGTCTTGAATCGGCTGTTTCAATACCATGTCTGAGGAAATAGTAACGTTTCCAAAAGTCCCCGTAGGCAACCTTGTCGGGAACAAGCTTTTCCATGGAAGCTCTGAGTTCGGAATATTTCGCAAGATCGGCAGCGATTTCTTCCGTTTTCTTTTCCACGTCGAAATCGGCAGCCCACTTGTCGAATTCATCCCCGGCGGGGTCGCTCGTCAGTGAATCGTCGGATGTATGAATAACGTGCATCTGGGCATCGAGGCGAGACGTGTGAATGACGCGCTTGCCTTGAGCATCTTTGCTCTCGAAGAGGACCGTGGAATCTTGTGACGACTCGTCGGGTGGCGCAACGCTGATGGCATCCCGTAGGAAGTTCCTGACATTGCCGCCGAACCGTAAGAGAGCTTCGTCGGCGGCATCCTCGGCCTTTTGCAGATCTTTGAGGCGCTTCGCGGCTTCTGCTCGAAGGCGTGAAAGGACTGTCTCCGACTGCTCTGCAGCGTCATCGGACGGATTGACCTTTGTCTTGGTTGGTGTGGATTGTGTTTCGTCGCCATCAGAGGCCCCATCTGCAGGTATCGCAGCGTTCAGTGAGAGCGATCGCGTGCGGTTGATGAGAGACTCTCTCAGATCGGTGAAGCCCTTGGTCGCATCTTCTCCGACCTCGGCGAGTTCTTTCTGGGCTTGAGCGTAGACAGATTCGCCCTGATTGCATGGTCAGTTTTCAGGGGCTGCTGCTGTTGCTGCTGCTGCTGCAGCTTTTAGTCAAGGTTCATGGACTCGCCTGTTTCATAACGGACCCAAGAAAGCCTCCTATCTTCATGCCCCACGCACTGGAAGATATAGCCTTATAGGCATCCTGCAAGTCGTTGTTCAGGGAGGATGACTCCGCGTTTGGATTTGGTAGTGTTTCGTCCGCCTGTTTCCCGTCCTTGGGAAAGGCCTCCTCCTGAATGTGATCGTAGGCGAGATCCATCGATTGCTGGCTTTATGTTTTACCTCACACAATAATGCAAGAACGTAGCCTCGGTAGTCTCCCGTATAAACCTATTCCGGTTCATGGATTTCATATGCTCGATGTCAGTTCGGGGTTCCGGCCGACATGTGGGGCTTGGCTGGTCGCGACTTTCGGCAGCCAGATCAACTCGCACGTGACCTGCTCTCCGGGCATTTTGCGTCGGATTTGTGACGGGGACGGGAATAATGCAAGCGAGCGACTTGATTGCTTGGACATGTGCATGGCATACGATGATGTCATGCTGTATCATTCACCGTCCTGGTCTTCCTTTTAGACGTGAATGCTCAAATTTTGATGACATTCAAATCGCTTCTTGGACTCGTCTTCAAAATGACTTTTCATGCTCCTCCACCGGGGGGGGGGGGGGGGGGGGGGGGGCCGGTCCCGCGAGCAATGAAGCACCGGGCGGCAATTTCACCAAGGTCAGGCAGAGGCTAATGCATCAGCTTGCTTACCTACCTAGGCACTTACCTTCACCTACATGTGTATGTATGTACTTATTATGTATGTATGTGTGAACATTGTATGTAAGTTCCAGGGTGAGCAGTTGAATGGAAATCTGATCAAGTTCACGGCCACTCTGGAACCTTGTTTCGTCAGCAGCCAGAAAGAGGGGCGAAGAGACACTATTGGCTTTGGCGTGTGAGAAGTGTCCAGACAACAGGTCATCTGGTCACGAACAAAGCCAGCATCGTGATCGCTCATACAAATGCCCGATGAGGCGAGGAAAGCGGTCGAAGCCGGGAGAGAGGCGCAAACACCCAAGGTTGGCACGTGCGCATATTTGATGTTGTCATCTCTCAAGTCTCTCAAGTCTCCCAAGTCTCCCAAGTCTCCCAAGTCTCCCAAGGGGGGAAAGGCGCCTTCTGCTCTCAGCACGCCAGGCACAGGTCATCGGGACCACGGACGTCGGGCGTCGGGACACTCCCCTGCATTAGGATACGGGCTTTGCCATGGCTAACACCGGGAAAGTCAAGGCCAACCAGACACGAAGAGCGGAAAGCTAAAATGGTCTGATTGACAATGGTCGACGCCGCGACAGGTACAAGAGGCAGAACCCGCCGGCGAGTCGGATGCAGCCTGGGCAGAGTTGAGAAATTCTCTGACTGCCGTGAAAGTCCGGGGCATCGAGAGGGACATCGACATGGGCCACGTCATGTTGCATGAGCGCCGTCAGCACCGCCAGCATGCAGATGCAGATGCAGACTACGTCCGGAGGGAGAAGGGAGAAGGGAGGCTCGAGAATCGATATGATGTCGTCATTGCCCGGAAGCGTCCACCACCCTCCGCTCCCTGCCCAGTGGCCAGTGGCCATTGGCCATTGGCAAGGGCCGAGTATCCACCGGCCGTGGGCTACGGCCAATATCTGACACTAACCGCGATTTGGCAGCATTGTTTGCGGCTGCACCGCTTAAGTAGGAAGTAGGTACTTAGGTAGGAACCTAGGTAAAGTAGTAGGTAAGAACTAGGTAGGAAGTAGGTAGGAAGTGGGTTAAGTAGTAGGTAGGTTAAGTACTAAGGCAATTAAGGTAGTAGGTAGCTAGCGGCCTTCCGAACCAGACTCGTCTTGGCGGCATCGGCAGCTTGGATGTATGCTAACTGGTCACTAAGCACGATGGCGGCAACATTGTCAAGCTTGGACCGTAGCGTGGCCTCATCCAGCGACAACGGCAGGCGCCTTCGTAGCAGAAAGAGGGGAGGGCAATATTGAACTCTCCTGATTGCCAAAGGACCGAATGTCCTCCTCCAGCCCCAAACTTGCTATATAAACCCCCATCTGCCCCTACCTTTCCCAAGACTGTTCCTTGTCCTCGTCATCAACTACAATTCACATCCTCAACCAAGCAAAATACCAACAACCCAATTCTTCTTTTCTATCTCACAACCTTGGTCACACAATCTCAGCACAATGGATACCGTCAAGCAAGCCGCCAACTACGTCTCTGAGACCGTCCAGGGTGCTGTCTCCGGTACCAGCCACGAGGCCAACAAGCAGGTCGCCAAGGACAGCGATGCCAACGTCGGCACTCGGTATGTTTCTATGTTTATTGGGAATTTCCCCTACAGCGCAAAAGAGTCGCTTTCTGCACCACATTTGATTCCCCCGATACGTGCATAGTCTCTTGCTGACACAACTTGATTCTAGTCTGACTGCGGCCAAGGATGCCATTGGCGACAAGATCGAACAGAAGGGACACGATACCAAGGCCGATGTGCACAAGGAGGCTGCCAAGCAATAAAGTCAATCACGGAACTGGGAACTTGACGTGCTCTTGTGTAAAATGCAATCAGAGAGTTTCGTCGAGACGTGGTAGAACATTGGGAATCAAAACAAGATCAACAACTACACCCTAGACTTTATTTGAGACGAACATTGATGCCTTTATTTCGAGTTGCTTGTTGCCAGTGAAACCGTGCTGCACTCCATGACGTGGCCACCAGCGGTTCTGTCTTATTGTGCGGTTCCCTGCTGTCGAGGAAGATGCCACTGAAATTGTGCTGTGCTGGTCAAGACTTCTTTGCAGCAGAAAGAGTATGGCGTTGTATGTGAAAACTGTGGAAGCAAAACCTTGGCTTCAACTTGTGGGTCATGTCAAGGATGCAAGCACCAATGAGGGAAGTCACCCCGATGAACAGCAGTGACGGCATCAATCCTTTGCATCCCGTCCACGTTCCCATCCAGTTGGCCCCGCTCCCCGCTCCCCGCTCTGATCGGACGATGGTGCACATTGGTGATCGAGCATCGTCAAGCTAAGCCGGGTGACCCAACCATGGTTTGGGCGGAGAATGAAGACAATATGGGATCCCCTGCCGACCAAATGCAACGAGAAACTAGGACGAGAACAAGAACAAGGACGCATCACATATTGCGCGCTCTCTCTCTCTCTCTCTCTTTTCTCTTTTTTTTTCAGCCCCCCAAGTCTTTCAACCAAGCACTCTCTCAAAGCCCCGCATTCGTGCTTCCAATCCGGCAGCCACATGGCATCAGCGGACCTTCATGTTTGTGTCACAGAAGACGCATGCCCCGCCCCAGGTTTGCAAGTGGGCTCACAAGCGTATGTATGTATATAAGTTTGTATGTATGTACGCTCGATACGGTCCCGTCGGGCTGGGATCGATGCTTCATGGGCTATTCCCGACGTCTCCATAGTATCGAGGCTTGAAATTCAAGAGTCGGGGGCCAGAACTGGGATGGGAAAGAGAGGACAGACGGGAGCCGGGGCCCAGAGGAGATGATCCCGCTAATCCTAACGGGGGGTGACGGCCTTTATCCGGGACCGAGGTCGCCACTACGTCGTGCTCGGATAACATCGGTACCGAGCATCTCGTATCGTGTGGTATTGGTGCTGAGCATTGTCTGGGTACTTGTGGCCTGGTACTCTGTACATGGCATAACGTCTAGCGCAGTCTAGCCCACAACGATGTGGACGCCACGGCCCGGTACTCTCGTGAGTCAGTCGCAGGTCAGTCATTCCGCCACGTTGCACACCCAAAATTGCAGGGTGAACCGCTTGGAGGTACCTGGAGCCACTGCACAGCCCGCTGCTCACTGCTCTCCAGTCATCATGACCTGCACCAGGCCGCCGTAAGCTTACAAATGCGCATCAAAGCTCGCAACAAACCCGCCTCTTCTTGGTGCTTCCATTCCCTGGACATTCCGTCACACGCACCAAGCAACTCTCGTCTCTCGGCCTCTGTTACAGAGGTTGAACCAAGGATTGAACAAGGCCTTTCTCGCATTTCGTTCCTCATAGACAGACGTGTCAATCCACCACGACTGTACGTCGCTGACGCCCTTGATTCGGAGATAACTGCCAACTCCGAATCCGGCACGGTCGCTCTCCGCGTCACGTTTCATTGACAGCCCCCCTCGTGCGTGCAAAAAAAAGGAAAAAAAGGAAGGAAAAAAAAGCCCAGCCTCTTCCTAGCTCTTGGACTTGATCTCTCGATTCTTTTCATCGCAAATCCCCCGGTCCCGCTATTGCGATTTTCTCTGTTTCCCAACAAGCACATTATCGCGATGGCTTCAAGTGACGGTGCAGGCGACTCTTTGCCACCCAACTTCCTCTTGACCCCGCACCAGCAGAGCCTACTCTTTGCCGCCCTCAACGCCAACAATCAGCATCACAGCACCTCATCGCCGACCGCAAAGGATCTGTCCTTGTCGGCCAAGTCATCACACAGTTCGCCGATGCAGCTCAAGGAGAGCGGCGCTAGCATTCAAGAGAGTCCTTATCTGGACAACTACGATTACGATTTTGGCGACACCAGCTTCGACTTTTCCTTTGCCAGCGCCGGAGCCGATGAGGCCAAGATGACGGGCGATGCTCCCGGCACTGCAAACTCGGACTCGGCCGACGGTGAAGCCCCCGAGAAGCGAAGCCACCCAGATGATGGGGAGGATGACAGCAGCCCAGGCAACGATACCAAAAGACGAGAGAGCGGCGACAAGGTTACCAAGAAGCCTGGACGCAAGCCATTAACGTCGGAGCCAACTTCTGTAAGTTTGCACATGGACTTTCATACTGGGCGTCAAAGCTCTTCGGTCGCTTTTTTTTTCTTCTCCTCCCTCTCCCTCTCTTCCCTTGTACCATTTTTTGCTTACTGAAATGTGTGCAGAAGCGCAAGGCCCAGAACAGGGCTGCCCAGCGTGCTTTCAGAGAGCGCAAAGAAAAACATCTCAAGGATTTAGAGACCAAGGTCGAAGAATTAGAAAAGGCTTCCGAGGCCGCGAATCACGAAAACTCGAAGCTACGAGCACAAGTTGAACATATGACTACCGAGCTAACTCAGTACAAGCAGCGTCTGGCTGTCATGATGCACAAGCCTGCATCTCGTGAGAAGACACTTTTTGGCGATGCCGCCCTCAACAATTTGAGCGACGTCAGCTTCCAATTCGAGTTCCCCAAGTTTGGCGCCCTACCCGGGTCACCCATTGACATTACGCAGTCCACATCGCAGCCCGTCAGCCCTCAGCAAAACGGGGGGAACGGACAGGACAAGAGTTCCGTCTCTAGCTTCGAGAGTGAGAAGGAATTGTCTAGGCCACGCCTGCAGCAGCAGCAGCAGCGGCAGCATCAATCACACACGGGTCCATTATTCAATCTTGCCCCCGCCTCTGCACGACCTATGAGTGCGTCGACTGGCATCGGTTCGTGCAGCAGCCTAGACTCGGTGCCTTTCAGCATCGCGGCCGCCACCAGCTCACCGTCGGCCTCGTCGAACTCGAATGCCGGAGGGCCGAGCTCCTCGTGCGGCACCTCGCCCGAGTCGTTCACGCAATCTCCCGCGGCATTCAAACCACTCGAGACTCTGACCACCATCGGCGAGGAGCAGGCCGCACCCGCGACGACCCTTCAACAATCATCCTTTCCTCCTCTTGGCAAAGTCGACATCGGTAGCACAAGCTTTGACTGGCTCGTGCAGCAAAATGGTGGCGGCAGCTTCGATCCTGAGTTGTTTGGGGACTACAGAGAAGCACAGGAAAATGTGCTCTCCAATCCCTCATTTGACGACTTTGTCTTCCACGACAGCACCGACGCCGACTTTTTCACCCCATTCAACACGGCTCCGACGAATTACCCGACGAAAACAATGACTAAGAAGAACCTGATTGCGGAGATTGACGCTCAGCAGGATGCCATTGAAAACGACGAGGCCAAGACGCCTGGAATGAGCTGTCATCAACTCTGGTACGTTCCTTTTTTTATTTTATTATTCTACAAACAAGAAAACGATGCAACACAACAGAGAAGCAGCCACTTATACCTCTTGCAGGGAGAAAATTCACGAATGCCCCAAAGCACAAAACGATGACTTTGATCTCGACGGGCTGTGCTCCGAACTCACAAAGAAGGCCAAGTGCTCGGGTAGCGGACCCGTCATTGCCCCGAGCGACTTTGACTCGATTCTCAAAAAGTACATGGGCAAGGTCGCACGAGCCGATGGCATGCCAGACCAGGCCGGACTGGCGGTCAAAAAACCAACCGAGCTCAGCAAGGCCGGCTTGGGCATCTCATCGAGTGGTGTTGTATAAATGAATGGATGGAAAAAGGTGGAGGAGAATTGCGAGAAGAAAGGGGAAAGAAGAAAAACGAAGGCAAGGGGGAAAGGAGGCTCTTTGGGCGTCTCAGAATCGGTCAGAAGACATGGGAAAGACAAATAATCCATGAACAGGTACGTGACCTAATGTGGCTATGTCACGATGCCATTAAACGTCTCGACTAAGTAGGTCGGTGACAAAAGAAGGGGGAAAGGAAGAGGGAAGGAAAGGGGAAAAAAAAAAAGAAAAACGAAAAACGAAAAACGAAAAACGAAAAAAAAAAAAAAAAAAAAAAAAAAAAAAAGAAAAAGAAAAAAAAAAAAACACCCAACAGCTGTACACAAGGGGAGCACAACCCACGTCCATTTTGTCTTTTCTTTCTTTTTCTTATTTCCTCGTACCGAAATGAGGGGTCTTGCCACCCCGTCCGTCGTTCAACATGTGCCTTTATCTTTCAGGGTAGTTCACCCCGGCCAGGCACAAAGTGTGTACCTTTTCTCCACCTCGGCTTGCCCGCGCACCGACGAGGCCTCGTTCTTTTCTTTTCTTTTTTTTTTGTTTCCGCGGGAAGTGGATCCGCGGCTTGGTGGTCCGTCTTGGGCGCAGGGATTTGCCCGGGGGTCCAAAATTGTATAGTACGTGAGACTGAATATGCCGCTCTTGATGTCGTGAGTTTGTCCCGTGTTGTGATGCCGTGTGGGGTTTGTGCCACGCAGCTTCATGGTCCGCATGAATCCCTCTTGCAGCACCGTATTCGTCAGCATGCCGTGCACCATTCCAGCATATTGTATATTCGAGACCAGTCTGGAGGGGAACGCCATGACCGATTCTTGGCGGACTGGGCGTGTCCCGGCCATGTGCGTGCTTTTATGTCACCCCGTGGATATATCTAGTTTGTTCTGTACATTTCAAGTGTGCTCTAGTCATTCTTGTATTTTGTGTAATTCTATCCAATGCAAATGTTACCTAGCAAGTATGTTTTCAGTTTTTATTCTACACATGGCAATTTTGTTCTATAGTATATCGGCGGTTTTTTTATAAATGCGGCATTTGTTCCAGTGTGGGATTTGCTCAGTGCGCCATGGAACTGTGTGGCACATCCAGTGTTATTCCGCAGTCAATACAATTTATTCCGTAGTATAAATATTCATTCTGTAGTACAATATCCCGTAGTACAATATCCCGTAGTACAATTATTCTGTAGTACAAATATTCCGTTGTCCAATTTATTCCGTGGATACTCGACGCCGTCATGTCCGCGCATTGATTTCAGTCACGCAGATCACAGCAACAGGGTCGTACGTTGTATCATCTTTTTCTTTTTTTTAAAAAAATCCCTCGCGCGTCGTCTCCGTCACTTTCCCAGTCTTAGCTCTTTCTCCTTTTCTTTCTCCTTTTTCTTTCCCCTTCCTCCGAACCCCCCTTTCCTCAACATCCACAGAAAAACGACGTAGCGTCAGAAAAACACAAACCCACAGGAGACGCCCCGTCCAGCCAAACACAGTCATGTAGAATCCCTTCCCTCCCACCCCTCCCAAGAAAAAAAGAAGAAGAAAGTGTCTATGTCCTGTCTAGTCTAACGATCCAAAAGAACAAGAGATGCAATAGAAACAGAAATGAAGAGGCAAGACAAAAGACTGCGCATGCCGCGTGGAAAAGAAAAGGAGGACAAGCAAAAAAAAAAAAAAAACCGCTAATGTACATGTCTGCTGCATTCATTTCGTCGTCCCCTACTCTTCTCTCTATACGTGTAAGCCAGTCAAATTTTCATCATATGGCCGTTCCCCCGGCCTATGTCGCCACAGGATCGCAGCAGTGAGGATAATGCGTAGATACGTGGGTGGGTACTCTCCCCGTTGGAGACGCCACCCCGGGCCTCGTCTGGATTGCTGCTTACGGCCGTGTCGTTGTTGCGTCTGCCGAGGAACGACGACGTTCGTCAGGTCAACCCCATCCGGGTAGACAAGGCATATTCCCCCAGGCAGGGTACCATCAGCGGGCGAGGACAAAGAGGGCGAGGACAAAGAGCCACCGAGTCTACTCCGTCCCGCTCAACTAGCTGATGACGACTCTCGCACCCTCCTTCCCTAGCACCCCTCGTTCCTTTGGTTTGGGGCTATTGTTTCTGCCCCTTTTCCCCTTGAGAAAGCCAAACATTCCACCGGAACCCTCGGGTTTGGATGAGTCGGCCGGGGCATTGGCGTCTCGGGGAAGCGTGGCATCTTGTCGAGCAAGCTCTGACCAGCTGCCCCCGCCATCCAGAGTCACCTGCAGGCCCCCTGCAGGGCTCGCCACCCTGTTGCTTCTGCCTGCCACGGGTCGGTTAAGATATTCGCTTTGGTACAGAGGTGGAGCCGGCGCGGGCCGCAGGGGACGACATCGTCTGGGCGCGTGTGATGATGATGGTGGTGGGCCGACTTCTGTGGCGTACGCGCCCGGCTGGAGTCCGACCTGCATCGGTACGTCTGCGGAACTCATGGTCGCCGCCGCATCTGTCGTTTCGAGCCGTTGTTGATTGGCGTCTTTGCTTGCCATGAGTGGATTGGCGTTTGGGTCTCGTCGGTCGAGGGTCCGGGACGCCTCGGCGATTCTGTATTGGCGGGTCAGTCCTCGTGTCCCCGAGTAGACGGAGCAGCGGATGTCTGGCATGGATGCGTCATACTTTTTATAGGCGGCCAAGGTATAGTCAAACGGTCGAAAATCCCGCTCAATCATGCGGTACAGTTCGTCCTCTCGAATCTCCTGATCCGTCGCGTCCACCTTTAATCGCTCTCGAGGCTTCTGCCGTCTCGCTCTGGCCTCTAGCGGGGCCTCCTCGAGAAGTAATTCCTCCAGGTCATAGGTAGCATCGAAATTGGTCTTCTCCGAAGACGGTATAAAAATTGGTTCGATTCGTTTCTGTTCGAGGAGATCGAAATCGATTGCTTTGAAAAAATCGTTGTAGATGAAACTTTCCCATGTAGAGCCCATCCGAGTTCCGGGATTGATATCCATGGCAGCCCGAATGGCGTACAGACACGTCAGAGACACGGGCGGTTGCGTCACCGGGTAGCGGGGGTTGCAATTTTGCACCTGTTGGCTCAGTGTCGACTCGTTGTTGCCGTCGAACGGTCGCTGGGGAGCTCCGTCAGAGATTTTTTTTTTCTTCTTCATGATGCAGCACACACAATTGTGTCCTAGCCTGGTTGAAGCCTTGCTCGCTGTTTGTTGGGAAGTGACGTGAATTGGAAAAAAAAAGAAGAAAAGAAAAGAAAAAGAAAAAGAAAAAAACACACACCTTGTTGTAAATACATTCGTAAAATAACACGCCCAGCGACCACCAATCAGCGCATATGGTATATCCTTTTCCTGAGTACACCTCGGGAGCCAGATAGGCCAAGGTGCCTGATTTGCTTGTGAGAACCTTTCCGGGAACGACGTCCGAAGCAACGTTCTGCATGACGAGTCAGTTCTGCTAGGTTGAGACGTTGTAGGAGAAAGGGAGGGACGTACGAAGTCTGTGAGATGCACATGGCCGTCCGCGTCCAACAGAACATTGTCGGGCTTGACGTCGCGATGTATGATGTTCTGACCGTGAATATATTTCAAGGCACACCCCAGCTCAGCAATCCAGAATCGAACGGCCTCTTCGGTAAACGTCTTTCTCGAGATGTGAAATCGCAGATCACCGCCACTCATCAAGTCCACCACAAGATACCTGTGTCGGACCAGGTTAGCCACTGAAGGAGGATGGGATCCATCGGAAGAATGAGGAGGAGGAGGAGGAGGAGGAGGAGGAGGAGAGAAAACGGCCGTACATGTATTCGATATCCTGAAAGCTGTATCGCAAGTTACAAATAAAGGGATGATTAACGTGTTCAAGCATTCTTCGCTCACGAATGATATTCCGCACGCTTTCTGACTTGACGACTGATTTGGCACTCGGGTCAGCACTTGACGGATCCCCCGTCTCTTGCTGCATCTATCTGCATACCTTCATCCTTTCTGATGTATTTCAAGGCGAAGGACAAGCTGGTGTCCTTGCGCTCGACGATGCGCACCTTGCCAAACGCGCCTCGGCCGACGACTCGAAGAAGACGAAAATGGTTCAAGTTGACTGGTGGACGTCGGGTCAGCGATCTTGTGGATGATGGACACACGACGAGGACGGAGTGGGAATTAAGGCGGGGATGCTGACGCGAAAAGTCGCAACAGGCACGCTGACGTAGACGAAGGAGGAGGAGGAGAGGGAGGGATCAATGGACCCATGGCGTGGGAAGGGCGATGACGTACCTTCGCCGTTGAGGTCGACGGGTTTTCCTTGACCGTTGCCCATGGCTGCTGGGACGAGTTGCACGGGGCGGAGAAAGAAGAGAAGAGATTATCTCAGTCGCAAGCCAGGAAGCATGCTGGGTATCGAAAAGCGTCAAGGACCAGAGGATTGACGAATTTGGGTGACGGGACAACAGTTTTTGAAGGTCGAAAAGGGGGTTTCGGATCGACGCGGTCTTTGGTTCAGATTTTGGTTTGTTTTGGTTTTTTCGCCCTGGTATTTTTGGTATCTTGGGAGGGGGGTTGGTTATTTATTTTATTTTTTTGTTTGATTTTTTTTTTTTTTTTTT
>SRPY01000036.1:0-103037 GCA_018360145.1 Claviceps africana | reverse complement strand
ATATTATTTAAATATTAATATATATTACTATTTATAAATTATAAATTATATATTATTTTTAATTATAATAATATATATTATTTTAAATAAACTTAAAAAATAAAAAAAAAAAAAAAAAGTAAAGCTAAGTTAAAACACTAAAAAATATATTATATATTCCACCACTATTTACTTATTACTATTATTATTAAACTTACTATTATCTTTATTATTACTTTTATTATTTTTATTATTACCTTTATCTATTTTATTATTATTTTTATTATTACTACCCTTATTTCTATTATTATTATCTATAAATATATCTCTATTATTATTAAGATTATTTTTACCTCTATTAATATACTCTATAGTGCTATATACATTATAAGACATAAGTAGTAATATAAAAGTATATACTTATATTACTTTTAATTCTTTTCCCTTTATATATATATACTTTTATATATCTATATTATATTAGTATTATATATTAAATTATTATATTATTTACTTATATTATTTTACTGTTTTATATAATACATTATTATATATAAACTAGCGCTATATAAGATAGTGATTATTACATTTAAGTGCTAAATAATTATATTTATTTTATTAATAAAATAAGTATTTACTTTTATTAAATAATATAACTATTACTCTTATTTTAACGTAATTAATCTTTATATAAATGTTAGTGTATATACAATTAATTTTATTATTAATTAATTATATATAATATACTAAGCTATTTTATTTTTACAGCACTTTTAATTTAATAGTTATTTATTATATCTTTAATTCTTTCTTTAGCGTGCTAAGTTTAATATTATTATCTATTACTAATTTATATATATATTAATAAAATACTAATACTATATATATTAAAATATAATATATAATAAAATAAAATTAAAATAATATATACTTACTAAACACTTACTAATTATTAATAAATAATAATACACTAATTAAGGAACTAATAAATATAGCACTATAAGCATTTTTAATATACTTTCTTAACACACTTATATTAATAAATAATATGTTTTATTATATATAAAAATTAATTTAAAATTAAATTTAAATAAAATCTACATTTATAATATAATATATATAGTTACCTTTTATAATAATATAATAGTAAACCTCTCTACTTTTAATAAAAAATTAGCCTTTTTTATTAGTTTTAAATAATAGTAATTTAAATTAATATATTTTTATTATATTATTTAAATACTAAAGATATAGCTTCTATTATTTATTAATTTTATTATTAAAGTATAATAGAATACTTATTGATTTTTTATATTTAAATATAGTAACTATTTTACTTAAAAAAAAATATTAATATAAAAATAAATAAAGTATAATAAAAGAATTAAAAAGTAAAAATATAAAAAGTAATATAAAGTAAAATATATAGAAGTAGTAGAATATAGGTTATATAACTATTATTAGTCTTTTCTCTATTATTCTATATACTATATACTACACTATAGAATATAATATATAAACACTTTTAATTAATTTATTTAATATTATATAGTTTTTTTCTTATTATACTTTACATTATAAATAAAGCTATTTTAATACTACTTTATAGTATACTATATAACCGTGTAATAATATATATAAGGCAAGTATATATACCACTAAGAAATGTGTATAGGCATTAGAAAATAACATAGCTAATAAAATCGTGATGCACAACCCACCGGTTTCCCAGGTCAACTGAGGTACGACCCCCCAACCCAGCTGAGCTACTCGCAAAAACCCCAGGTGGTCTACAGACTGATCCGCCCAGCCCCGCGGAGACTTGGTTAGTTGTCGGGGCCATCATTGGTTTCGCTGCCCAGGCGCCACGTAGCCTCTTTCGGTCGGTGCATCGATCCAGACGATACTTACATATTGTACATACATCATGTTGTTATGCAGAGCCCATCCATCCATCCTCTACTTACCTACCTACTCAACACAACCCAAGACCTTTGCACCGCCGCCAGATGCGCCCCCCGTGCAACAGCAACCACGTATACGCGCGCAAAAGCGGCATCCACGCTACGGCAGCGCGCACATGAGATGGGACACCACAACATCCGCTTCGACGGCGACCCGTACGCCCTCGTCGGCGCGTGGAGTCCGCCCACCAGCAGGGCCAAGTAGGCGACGCGTCCCCCCACCCCCCCCCCCCCCCCCCCCCCCCCCGACCACAATGTGCGGCAGCCAGGCTGACTCGGTGTCGACAGTTTCTGCGAGGAGGACTATGTCCTGACCTTTTATCTGACCGAGTTTGTCAATTCGGTCACGAATGTTGCGTATGGTAAGCCTGCGTCGACGCCCCTCGAGGCTTTGATGAGGAGGGAGGAGGCAGAGAGAAACAAGAACAAGGACACAAAGGAAACACAAAGACGCATGAGATTTTGACCGCAACAAAAAACCCCCCCTTACCCCTCTCTGCTCTCCACCAGTCTATTATGCCCTTTGCTACATGTACGGCCCCGGAAGCCGAGGGCTGCTGGCACCACGGCTCGACGCCATGTCCATTGCGCTCCTCTTCCTCGGCATCGGGTCCTTCCTCTTCCACGCCACCCTCCGCAAGACGCTCGAGTTCGCCGACGAGTTCTCCATGCTGGGACTCACGTGGTCCATGCTTCACGTCACCTTTTCCATGCAGACAACCCCCCCGAGACGCCGCGCCGCCTCGGCCGCCCTCGCAGTGGGCTTCGTCTCCTTCGCCGTCTTCTACCTGCGGTCGCCGAAAATCATATACCAGGTCATGGCCTTCGTCTTCACCATCGTCGTGCTCATCCTGCGGACCAACTACTTGCTCCACTGGTCCCGGCCCGCGTTCGCCCCCGCCCGGAGGCGCGACTGGGTCGTGCGGACCTGGAAGGCCATTGGGCTGAGCGTCCTGGCCTACGTGCTCTGGAACATTGACCTCGAGTTCTGCGCCGAGCTCCGCCGCATCAGGCAGCGGGTTGGTCTGCCGTGGGCGTGGCTGTTCGAGCTTCATGGGTGGTGGCACGTCTTGACGGCCATGGGCACCAGTCGCTTCATGGACGTGGCGAGGGAGATGCGTCGGGAGGACCGGGCGCAGCGGAAGAGAGCGTGACGGGTCGTGTGGTCGTGTGGGAATGGTGCGGCCCGGCCGTCATGGTCATGGGCGCATGGGCATGTTGATGATGACGAGCTTGTCGCGGTCATTTCGAGCCCGCGAGAGCCACACGTGGTTCCTCTCGGGCGGGTAGGCCGGGCTGTCTGTCGGTATTGGTCCATCAACTGTCGCCCACAAGGCGCCTGTGTGACTCAACCCAGGCAGTCTTGTGCCTGCTTCATTGGTTTCATTGGGTTTCTCGAGCAGATCAAAAACAACCCCGCCCTCGTGCAATCCGGCGCAGATGCGCACGAGCCGTTTCCTGTGCTCCGTGAAAAAAGTGTCCCCCATCACCGCACCACGTCCCCCTCGTCATATCCTGCCGTTGACGAAGGCCTCGCCAGACATGGCAGGCTGCTTGCTCGGTCCTGAAACACGACGTCCACAGGCCGTTCATAGGAGTAGTCATGCCCCCCCCCCCCTTTTTACCCTCCTTGGCCACTCACATCATGCCGTTTATTGTGCACATATGTGGTGGCATGACCGTCCCCGTCACCTGCCATTTCCATGCCGCTGTCAAAGATCATGCAGCAAACGTGAATCTGAAGCCAAGACTTTTTCTAGACACCAATACCGATGGCCATCGGCGGTGCTCTTGTGGTTCGCGGATCCGACCAGCCACGGGACGACGCGCCAGTGTCCCGACAGGACCCAATCGTCTGCACTCCTCAATTCTACCTGACCATTTGCAAAATCCCATGTTACAGTCGGCCGAGGTGGCTTGCCTTGCGTAATACTATTGTTCTTGACATGGGGCTTGGCAGGGGTCATTCGGTTTCGAAACTTCTAGTCCATGGCGCTCTGGTGGTGCCCTCGGCAGCGCGTTATTGGTGATTGCTTCAAAAGGAAGAGGGGGGGAAACACAATTAGGCACCACAGGCGGCGGCGTCGTGGGATCAGAAACCTGTTTTTTTATTTTATTTCATTTATTTCCCCCATTTCATGTCTCGTTGGATGCATCGATACGGATGATGGACGTCCGTTAAAATCTATACATTTGTACAGGAAGAGAAGGACAATGTGCGAAAGCCAGCCTTGCACATGACACGTGGTTCAGGAGGAAAAGCAAAGGTCCTTGCCGCCAATACAAAGAAAGAGCCTGTCTCAAGATTATGCGCTCTGCGCAATGCAGTAAGGAGTCTTGTTCGATTCGTTGAACTTGCACGTCTCTCCAGACCCGCAGTCGCCAAGTTTCTGGAAATGGACCTCGTTAGCCAGACGGTCATGACGCGTGACGGAAAAAGTAGAAATCATACAATCCACATTCGCGATCCGCCGCACACTTGCCAGGACCGTGAGTCGAAAGAACACGAAAAGGCGCCAGGGGTGCAAGCGCCATTGTTCCCGGCAGGCAGTTCGGGAGTCTGCGTGGTGGCAACAACCTGAGGCTTCTGGGAACCGACGGCGGTCGTCGGTGTAGGCGTGCTGATCTGGCTATTGTTGAGGCTAGGAGCCGTAGCAGAGGCCGGCTTATAGGACGGAGAGGACGAAGGTGCTGCCGGCTGGCCGTCGTCAGGAACAGGCTTGTTGCCCTCGTCGGGCTTGGGAGCAGGAGCAGGAGCTGGCAATGAACCACCTGGACTTTTTGACTCGGCACAACTGCCAGTGGGAGGAGCCGTCTTCTTGGAGTTCATGTCGACGTCGGGGCCAGGGTCCGGGAACAGCACGTCGCTGCCCTCGGCGGTGCCGCATCCCTTGCCGACATTGGCCACAAACATGTCGGGACGGCTCTGCAGGGACTGGGTGCTGCCACGCTTCTTCTTGCCACCTCCCGTGATGGTGACGGAGGCGCAGTTCATGTACATTTCGCGGTTTCCCACTTGGTTGAACCACGTCCAGGCAAAGAGGGCCGGGCCGGCGGGCGTGTCAGACGGCACGGTGAACTGGAATTTGGACTCGCCCGAGCCCGGACAGTTTCCAACCCACGAGTGGATGGCCTTCCACGTCTTGCCGCTGTCGAAGGACAACGAGGCCTGGCAACTCCCGCCGTTGTGGCTCGCGCCGCCGGTGATGGTCAAGCTCTGCGGCTGTCCGGCGGCCCAGTCGGCAACGGACCGGGCCTGGGGCGTCCCGAGCACGCTCAAGTGGCCCTTACATGGGAAGTTGGCGCCGCTGGGTGCCATGGGCGACGTCATGTCGAAGTCGGCATTGGTGCTGAACTTGTTGAATTTGGACCGCAGAGGCGGCGGCGCCATCATCTCCATATGGGCGGCAGCAAAGCCAGCCGCAGATAGGATCGCAAGGGCAGCGGTGACCTTCATTTTAGGGAATAATCAAGACAACGAAGCAGCAAGAATCGACGGTCAACGCCGATGTCCGGACCAGAGGGGGGACAAATTTGGTCAAGGAAGGTCTATAAAACAAATTGGTTAGGGAACGACTGCCGTGGGAAAGAAAAGTAAGCACGTTTCGTTGAAATGGCGGACGACTCACGCAACTTTATATTCCCTTGATCGACCTATTGACCTTGCCCTGTTCACCGTGGTGCTCACCTCGACGTTCACTTGGCCATCGTATTGTTTGCCAAAGCCATGGCTGGAGTCCTCCATCAATCATGGAATCACAAGGCCGTATCCTTTCTGATTGGACAATAGATGCACGACGGGCTCACCTTCGGCTGGTGCACATGGTGAATCAAGTTGTCGGTTGGCCGGTGGTGTACGCGCCTAGCCGTCACGGTTTCCGGTGTCCCGGTCCTGGTTTCCTGGTTTCCTAGTTTCCTGCCTTCTCCTCATGCCTGGTTGATGTCGCAGACCGTGACTGCTCGTGAATCTCACTGGATGGCGTCAGGTTTCGCCTTCCCGGCCACATTCATAGGGCAGTCACGACTCTTGCATGCCGTTAGCTCCCGACGCATCGAACAGTTTGCAGAGAAGCGCAGGGCCTGAAACGGTGTTGCGTCAAACAAAAGTGTTACGAGACGGAATCCTCTATATAAAAGGAGGACTCCTAAACGTATAGGTAGAAATAATAACTTCATTTATACATATAACTATATACCTATTTATAACTTATATATATTCTCTTTAATAATTCTTTTTATAATTATTTATAATATATTTTATAAGCTATAAATATCTATATTTTATATATTGTATTTAATATATAATAAATAATAGTAATTATTATTTTCTTTATATACTTTAAAGTATAACTATAAAAGCTAATTATTTATATATTAATAAACTTAAAATATTAAAATATTAAATTAATAAATTTAAGTTTTTTTTTAATTATTTAAAGTTAAATTTAAATAAATATATTAACTTTAAGCTTTTTATAAAGATTTTTTAAAGTTTTAATATTATAAAAAACCTTTTATTTTTAAAAATATTAAAAACTTTAAATCTTTTATAAAATATTAATTTATAAATAATAAATATAAATTTAACTTAAATTTATTTAGATTAATTAACTATATTATTAAACCTTTATAAATAGCTTCTTTTTTTAATAAAAAGCTAAAGTTTATAAAATAAATAATAAAATAAACAATAAACTTTAAGCTTTTAAATATTTTTAAATTAAAAAATATTTCTTTAAAGTTATTATAAAACTTATTTTTTGTTATTAAGTTAAGTAATTTATTTTTTATAAAAATCTTTGAAATTAAATAATAAAATATATTAATAAAAAATAACTATAATATTAATAAAAAAACCTTTAAAGACTTTAAAATTTAATTTATTTTTATTAAAAAAGAACTTTTATAGCTTTTTTTAAAGAAAAGTATATTAATATAAGTATTTAAATAATTTCTTTTAACCTTTTATTAACTTTTATTAATTACAATTAAAAAAAAGCCTTTATATTTATTAAATTAAAATTAAAACCTATAAAACCCTTTTAAAATAAAGTAATTTCTTTTAAAAAGGAAATTTAAATAATAAAACCTTTATATTAAATAAATTAATATTAATATAATCTTTTAAACTTTTTAATATATAATGTTAAAAATAACAGCTATTTTCAGGAGACCTCATCCACTATAAGGACCTTCAACAGGCCTTATAACGACCCCAACCCTAACCCCTATAGAGACCTTATAGGGGGTCTTTGGGTTGAAAGCCGGCGGCGGTGCGCACAACACACACGTGCGCGCGCGCGCGGCAAGCGCAAAAATAGATGTTCTAGCTAAGAGCTCGTAGCTGCAAGCGCCCTACTTTTCTAGCCTTTTCGCTCTTAATTACACGCTTTAATAGTTAGCGTACGCTTAATTAGGAAGCTAATAGACTATTAGCCTTAGTAATTAATTTTTACAGTAATAAAGTATATTAGCTAAATTTTAATTAAAGATTTAAGCTATACTACTTAGCGGCTATAAGGCCTTAGGTTATGTAACCTATAGGCTACTTTAGAGGAGAAAATAGAAGGTTTTTAAAATTAAATTATATAAGGACTAAGGGTTATAAAAAGAAAATATAAGGAGTTTTATTATTATTAAAGTAAGGGAAATTTTTCTATATAAATTTCTTAATTTTTAGATTTTTAGGATTTTTTTATATATAGATTTTCACTAAGTAAAATTTTTAGTATATATATTAGTAGGTTAGTTATATAGCTATAAGTTTATTTTTTTGTTTTCTTATATAAATAAATTTTACAGAAAATAAAAAGTGGCTTATAAGCCCCCACTAGCTATATAGATCTACTAATAGGCTCGGTGGGTATATAAGGAAGAACACTTATCTCCTTATAGCTGCCTACAACTATACAGACCGTTAATTAGACCTGCTACCTATAACGTTAGATAAATTAGATAAAATTGTTGAAAATAACAGCTATTTTCAGGAGACCTCATCCACTATAAGGACTTTTAACAGGCCTTATAACGACCCTAACTCTGACCTCTATAGGGACCTTTATAGGGGGTCTTTGGGTTGAAAGCTGGCGGCGGTGCGCGTAACACACACGTGCGCGTGCGCGCAGCAAGCGCAAAAATGGATGTTCCGGCTAAGAGCTTATAGCTGTAAGCACCCCACTTTTCTAGCCTTTTCGCCTTTAATTACACGCTTTAACAGTTAGCGCACGCTTAATTAAGAAGCTAATAGACTATTAGCCTTAGCAATTGATTTTTATAGTAATAAAGCACACTAGCTAAATTTTAATTAAAGATTTAGGCTACGCTACCTAACAGCTATAAGGCCTTAAGTTATATAACCTATAGGCTACTTTAAAGGAGGAAATAAAAGGTCTTTAGAATTAAATTATATAAGGACTAAGGGTTATAGAAAGGAAATATAAGGAGTTTTATTATTGCTAAAGTAAGGGGAATTTTTCTATATAAATTTCCTAATTTTTAGATTTTTAGGATTTTTTTATATATAGATTTTCATTAAGTAAAATTTTTAATATATATATTAGTAGGTTAGTTATATAGCTATAAGTTTATTTTTTTATTTTTCTATATAAATAAATTTTATAGAAAATAAAAAGTAGCTTATAAGCCCTTACTAGCTATATAGATTTACTAATAGACTTAGTAAGTATATAAAAAAGAACACTTATCTCTTTATAGCTACCTATAACTATATAAACTATTAATTAAACCTATTACCTATAATGTTAGATAAATTAAATAAAATCTAAGAAAATTCACTTATATTTTATAAGCTAGAATTTAGTGTATTTTATATACTAAAAAGCGTGTATTAAGCTTTTAATATAGAAATAAGGCCTATAGCAACCGCTATAGCGCTGCAGAGACCTTCTAACCGCTAGCTTACTAAGCCTCACTACCTTAGTACTTTAGAGGGTAAAAGCCTCTATAAACCCCTTATTTTTAATAGGTTATAAGCCTAGAAGCACTTTTTAAGTACTAAAAAATTTCACTAAATTTTATAGAATAAAGAGAAAATTCACTAGAAATTATCTAAATTTTCTACATTAAGGTACAGACTTAAAGAAAGACTTAAAAGCTATTATTTCTTTTATAAAAATAAAATAAATTTACTAAAAGAAGTCTCCCCTTCTATAAAATAGGGAGAAATATAGTATAGAAGAAATTCTACTTCTATAAAAATAGAATCTATAAATTATAGAAGCATTCCTACTTTTATAAAAAAAAAGGAAAAGATATAAAAAACTCCTATTTTTATAAAAAGAGTATAGAGGTATTCCCCTCTATAAAAAGGAAACATTATAGAAGCTTTCCTTCTATAAAGGCCTTAGAAACATTTCTATTTTTAAAGGCTAAGACCTATAAATAAAAGCTTTTATAGGCATTTTTTCTATAAATTCCTACTTTATAGAGCTTTTCCTTCCTCTATAATTTAGCAGCTATAGACTCTATAAACTTAAGGCCCTAAGCTAAGAGCTAAGAGCAGGTTTAGGTTAATTCTATAAACTAGTAAATTGCTACTTAGAATAATAATATCTCTAATATTCTATAAAAATTAGAAGATTTAGCTATAACTATAGCTAATAACCTAGTAAATAAGCTAGTAAATACACTACTAAAAGATCTTAATTCTAGTAGGAGTGTAAGCTAAAATAAGGCTTCTAATATATTAAATTTCTATAATAACTCTATTATTAAGGAATTTAATAAAAGGGTTTATAGCTTTTTAAAGGCTATAAGGCTAAAGGGACTAGAAAATTATAATCAATAGAAACAAGCCCTAGTAATCTAATTTAGGGCTTTAGGAATGCCTAATTTTCTAAATAATCCTAAGGGATTTTCTAGTAATTTAAGTGATTCTAACTAAGCTATTATTCTTATACTTCTAAGAGATAGCTGTTTCAAAGCCCCTTAGGCCGCTATAATTTAGCAATAAAACCTAGCAGAAGCCTTTAGCCTTCTAAAAAGGCAGTATTCTTAGAGTGCTAAAATACAATATAGCTCCCTATATTCCTAATTCTATAGCCTAAATTTCTAAGGCTTTAAGGGATCCTTAGAGGCTTTTAATGCTTTATTTAATAATTTACTAGCTAAACTAGTAATTTCTAGCATTTCTATAAAACCTATAGATTAAGTAAATTAATATTTATAAGCATTAAAATCTACTTTTCCTTAGTAGGCAGAAAGGCAATAATTTACTATAAGGACTAATAGAGCCCTAAGGATCCCTATAGAGGCACTAAATTTGCAATTTTTAATAGCAGACCTGCTAGAAGAGCAGCGAGATAAGAGCTCTACTGTGGCTAAAGCTCTGAATTATAGAGCTATAAGCTCTAAAGAATCCGCACATAGGGGCTTTAAAGAAAATAAGACCCCTAATTCTTATAAAAATAAGAATAATAAAAAGAATAACCCCTAAGAAAATAAAGGAAATTCTAAGTCCTTTTTTAATAAAAAAAAGGCAAAACCTAGCCTAAGAAATCCTCTAAAAAGGCTAAGGATAAGGCTTAGAAAGGCGTATTTATATTAGGCAATTTTAACCTTACTAATAGCTCTTTAAAGCTTCTTAGCAGACCTAATAGCCTTAGTGTTAGCAGCGAATCCACTGATTTTAGTGATTCTAGCAGTGTTACTAGCACTAAAAAAGACCTAAGGGATAAAAAACCCTCTAAGGCCTTTAATTTTAATTATAAAGTAATAAAGAACTCCCTTCTTTATAATATAAGCTCTATAGTGCATTTAGTTAATTTTAAAAAGCACTTTATAAGC
The DNA here is from genome assembly GCA_018360145.1 of Claviceps africana. Classification (NCBI taxonomy): domain Eukaryota; kingdom Fungi; phylum Ascomycota; class Sordariomycetes; order Hypocreales; family Clavicipitaceae; genus Claviceps; species Claviceps africana. The sequence goes on along the minus strand of SRPY01000036.1, from coordinate 92,289 downwards.
TATATTCCTTATAAAAAGGGGGAAGCTAAGCCTATCTCTACTAGTAGGGGACCTATATATTTTAAGGGATATAAAAAAGCTAAATTCCTAGTGCTTTACCAGCAAAATCCTAATAAATATAGGCCTTTAATCCTTTAAGACATGCTATATTTTCTAGGTTTAAATATAAATATAGTTAGTAGATTAAAGCACTATTTAATAGGAGGATATATAAGTAAAAATACTCTATATCTAGCTAATAGGTCTTATATTAGTCTTTTAAATATTAAGAAACACAGTTTTTTCTTTTAAATAAAAGACCTATATACACCTCTTTTAAAATTACCTAATAGCTTTTATAGCCACTATAATAGTCATTTTAACTATCTAGCTTTTAGCTACCTTATAGAGTTTAAAATCCCTCTTTAAAAGCCCTTATAAGCTAAGGAAGCTATTGAAATTAAAGAATTAGGGGATTTTAATTTAAAACCCCTTAATACTATAGCCCCTTCTTCCTTAATACCTATAGCCCTAAGCTAGGTCCCTAATTCCCCTAATTTAGCACCTAATTCCCTTAAATTAAGGCCTAATTCTTAAGGGGTATAACAGGCTTTAGCAAACCCTCTCACTATATTTTTAAAGGCTTTAAAAGACCTAAAAACAATAGAAGGTCTTTTAGAGCCCTTAAGACCGTAGGCGCCTTAACAAGAGGCCTATAGATCCTCTAATAGGGCCTAGTAGGGAGCTATAAAAGAAGGCTTTATAGGGCCTAAAAAGTTAAGCTTAGGCACTAAAAGTTAACCTTTAAAGCCTAATTTATACTAAAAATTGCTAAGACTAGCTGGAATTTAGTATATCTAGCTAGGGCATTTAGGGATTAACCTTCTAAAGAAAACAAGCTTATTAGCTAAAGGAATACCGGATTTTATTAGCATTAAAAATAAGGATTTTAACTGTCTAACCTATACTTAAACTAAAGCAGTTAGAAGACTTAGTAAAAATTTAATTCCTAACCCTTCTAAAGCTCTAAATAGGCTAGAGGGGGATACAGTAAAAATTAGCCCTACCCTTTATAATAAGCAGTAAATCTGCCTATTTTTAATAGACTAAAAAACTAAATTTAGGTAGGTTTTGTAAATACTTAATAAAGAGGGACCTACTGTATTTTTAGCTATTAAAAGCTTCTTTAGATCCCTAAAGAATAAGTTTAGTACCTACCTTAAACATCTATATTTTAATAGAGGTAAAGAAATTAATTCTGCTTTATAGGGCTAGCTAGCTAAAAAGGGGATAAAATTCACAACCTCTTCCCCTTATATTTATAAGCAAAATGGATTAGCTAAGCGTTCTATCCATGTTATTTTAGATAGATTATAGGCTACCCTATATTAGTTTAGTTTGCCGTTATATTTATAGAATTTCGTCCTTTTTTTAGTTATAAATTCTATAAATTTATTAGTAAATTTAACTAAACCAGCGTGCCTAGCACAATTATTAGCTAACGACTTTAATAGGCCCTTTATGCCTAATTATAGCTCTTTTAGAGCTATAGGCTTTTATTATAAGGTCTTAATTTCTTTAAAAAAAAGACCTAAAGCTTAAAAGCTAGCCCCTAAAACAGTGCCTAGCAGGCTACTTATTATAGTAGGTTCTAAGACCTATATAGTATATATTCCCTTTAAAAGGCTTGTAATAAAAACTAGCTTTCTTAAAATTATAGAACCTATAGGCCTTATTTCTAGCGGCCTCCCTAGGCTTTCTATAGGGAATAATAGCTCTTTAGAGGGGGATTTCCCTAATAAAAATGCCCTAAAACCCTCTATAATTATAAAGGGGGCTGAGGCAAATTCAGAACCCTCTAATCCTTTAATAGAGAGTAATTCCTTAGAGGGGGAAAAACAACTAAATAAGGTTATTTTTAGTAATAAGGATTACCCTATACCTTATAATTAAATAGTTGGAAATAAGCTTAGCTAAGCCCCTAATCCTAAGGATTAAAATTCACTAAATTTAATGTAATTTAAGCCCGAAAAAATCGATTTAAATCCAGATAAAATAGATATTAATATAGGGGCTCTTGTATATTAAATCTGCTATAAGGTATAACTTAAAGCAAAAGAAAATATACTTAAAAGTGAGCCTAAGACCTAGAAGTAAGCTTTACATTCACTAAATAAAGCTAAATAGCTTAAAGCGATTTTTAGTGAATTTAAGTAACTTCTAAAGGCTAGAACCTTTAAATTTATAGAGGCAAACTAAGTCCCTAAAGGCCGGAAGGTTCTAAAAAATCGCTTAGTATTAAAAATAAAGAGAGATAAAGAAAATAATTCTCTTAAATATAAAGCATGGCTTATTACTAAAGGATTTATATAAATAGAAGGGTTAGATTATATAGATACCTTTGCTGCCACTAGTATTCCCCTTAATTAGCAAATCTTACTAGCCTTAGTAGCTTAAAACAACTAAAATATAGAGTAAGTAGACTTTATTAATGCCTTTTTAAATAGTTACCTTAAAGAGCTTATTTATATAATAATTCTAGAGGGTTTTAGAGAATTTATTAAGCAAAATCTACACTTAGCTAAATTAGCTAAAAGCTATAGCTATAGGGCTTTTAAAAGGCAAATAATTATACTTAGAAAGACCCTTTATAGCCTAAAGCAAAGCTTTAAAGAGTGGTAGTAAACGTTAACTAAAGTGCTTAAAAGCCTTAGTTTTAGCCCTTTTATATCTAACCTTGCTATATTTTATAATCTAGCAACTAAAACGTTTATTATTACTTACGTTAATAATTACCTCTTTATAGGGCTAAATTTACAATATATTTAATAGCTTAAAAAGGCCTTATATAAGGCCTACTCTATAGAAGATAGGGGCCCCGCTAAATTCTTTCTAAGGGTGTTATTAGAAATAAGGGGTTTATAGAGGCTTTTGCCCTCTGGAGTACTAAGGTAGTGAGGCTTAGTAAGCCAGCGGTCAGAAGGTCTCTGCAGCGCTATAGCGGTTGCTACAGGCCTTATTCCTACGTTAGAAGCTTAATGCACGCTTTCTAGCATATAAAATACGCTAAATTCTAGCTTATAGAATATAAGTGAATTTCCTTAGATTTTATCTAATTTATTTAACGTTATAGGTAGCAGGTCTAATTAATAGTCTATATAGTTATAGGCAGCTGTAAGGAGATAAGTGTTCTTCCTTATATACCTACTAAGCCTATTAATAGATCTATATAGCTAGTAGGGGCTTATAAGCCACTTTTTATTTTCTGTAAAATTTATTTATATAGGAAAATAAAAAAATAGACTTACAACTATATAACTAACCTATTAATGTATACACTAAAAATTTTACTTAGTAAAAATCTATATATAAAAAAATCCTAAAAATCTAAAAATTAGGAAATTTATATAGAAAAATTCCCCTTACTTTAGCGATAATAAAACTCCTTATATTTCCTTTCTATAACCCTTAATTCTTATATAATTTAATTCTAAAGACCTTCTATTTCCTCCTTTAAAGTGGCCTGTAAATTACGTAACTTAGGGCTTTATAGCTGCTAAATAGCATAGCCTAAATCTTTAATTAAAATTTAGCTAGCGTGCCTTATTACTGTAAAAATTAACCGCTAAGGCTAACGGTTTATTAGCTTTTTAATTAAGCGTGCGCTAACTATTAAAGTGTGTAATTAAGGGCAGAAAGGCTAGAAAAGTGGGGTGCTTGTAGCTGCAAGCTCTTAGCTAGAATATCCATTTTTGCGCTTGCCGCGCGCACGCGCACGTGTGTGTTGCGCGCACCGCCGCCGGCTTTCAACCCAAAAAACCCCCTATAAAGGTCCCTATAGGGGTCAGAGTTAGGGTCGTTATAAGGCCTGTTGAAAGTCCTTATAGTGGATGAGGTCTCCTGAAAATAGCTGTTATTTTCAACAGGTGTAAATATAGCGTAATTAGAAAAATAAAATCTTAAAAATACACTAAAAACAGTATATTTAAAAGGCCTTAGAACGCTTTAAGCTAGAAAATTACAAGGCAATTGGAATCTTAATGCAGCTAAGGGTCTTAAAAACACAGCGTACTAAGCCCTTAAAAAGCTAAGAAATTAAAGAATATTAGAGTATAATAGGGACTATTATATACTTAATGCTCCTTATTAAGCTTAATGTTGCTTTTACGCTGCAGTGGCTTTCTATAGCCCTAGCTAGTCTTTATTTAAAATATCTAAATACTATAAAAAGCCTGCTAAAGTACCTCTTTAGTACTTAGAACCTTACTATAATTTATAAGGGTCCCCTTAAAAATTTAAGCAAAAACAACGCTATTAGCTATAGCTTAGTTAGGTTCTATAATAGCGATTTTACTAGAGATAGAAGCTCTTTTAAATCCACTTATATATATTTATTTAAGCTAGCTAGCGGCCCTATAAGTTAGAAGAGTAAAAAGGCTAGTATAATAGCTTTATTTACTATAGAAGCTAAATCGGATGCAATCTACAAGACCTTTAGAGAACTTTAGTGGCTAGAGGGCATTTTTAAGGAGCTAAAGGCCCCTATAAAGCCCTTTATTTAGATTTTTTACAATAACTAAGGCGCTATAAAGACCGCCTATAATCCAGTACTTTACAGCTACACTAAGCATATCTTATTAAAATTTTATTATAATTGACAATAAGTCTTAGCTAAGCTAGCTAAAATAGCTTATTTAGATACTAAGAAAATGCTAGCTAATAGCTTAACAAAGCCTTTAGCTATGCCTCTATATACTATTTTCTTAGAGCTTATAGGGCTCTAATCTCTATAGCAATTGCTATAAATCTCAACGCCTAGCTAAAGGCATTAAAATCCTCATAAAAACACTTAAAAAATATAAAACAATCACTAAAATAATTACTAAAATTAACCTTTAACTTTAATAATAAATTTTGTTTAATTAGCTATATTTAACTATAGCCTTTTTTGACTTTTGCTAGGAGCCCCGCTTTTTGACTTTTTAAATTAGTTATCCTTTTTCTTAAATGATTTTATTTAGATTTATACGGATTTTATTTTTAAATTTAGCATTCCTCTTTTCGTTTAGCTCTTAGAATACCTCTTTAGAGGGGGTGTTAAAAATAACAGCTATTTTTAGGAGACCTTATCCACTATAAGGACTTTTAATAGGCCTTATAACGACCCTAACTCTAACCCCTATAGGTGTGATGGATTCGAGCTGGTGGCTCGGATCCTTATTAGGGGCTTATTGCAATCTTATCGCATCCTATAAAGCGTAACTATAGAGGCACACTTAGGGCACGCTAGAGGTATATAAAATATATAAGCTAGTAAGGAGGCTCCTTTTAGGAGTCTCCTCTCTCTCCTTTATAGTTAATAATAAATCTATTAACGCTAAATTATAGAAGCTATTTAAGCTAGTCTATAATAATTATTAACTATTATAGCAATAATAACGTAGATATAATAAACCTTAATAGTAATAACTAAATAGGTTAACTAAGTAATATATAGAAATTATAATTCCTTTAAAATAAAATAGTGTAGTAGAAGGTATAGCTTACTAAGCTCCGCTACTAAATATTAATAATAAAAGCGGCTGGCCTTAATATAACCTTAGTAATTATTAAGGCGGTAATAGCTACACCTTACTATAAGAAACTTAAGCATAAGCTATTACCTATAGAAACGCTATATAATAGTAATAAAGCTATTTATTAAGCCTAGTAAAGCCTTATAGCTTATAAGTTAGAGATAGACTCTAACTTTATTAGAAGTAATTATAATAAATAGTTCCTTATTTATTAAAACCTAAGGTTTAAGGTCTAGACCTATATAGTACCTTTCTTTAAATTAAAATATATATTTATATATATATTAAGCCACTTCTTAGTATACCTTAATAGAATATATACAGACCTTTATAGAGAAAAGCGTGCTATTTTTAAGCTTAATTAGCTTAAGTAGTGTATAAATAAATAATTTATAGATTTCTATATTTATTTTAAATAAAAGCTAGTACTAATAGAAGGTATTAATTAAGTAAATACTATAAAACTTATAAAGCTTTATATAGCTTTAAATAAGTGTATATATAATTACTATATTAGCTATAATATACCTTATAATAACTATTATAAAGCTATAGAGTGCTACTAGAGCATTGCCTTAAATATTAACTTTTACTGTTTAAAGGAATACATTAAAGCTTACTAATTAAGTTATAAGTTCTGTAATATAAAGGGCAATATAGCTATAACTAAGGTTAATAGTGCTAGCCTTATAATGCCTCTCTATAACTAATATACCTTATAATATACCTTCTCTTAAGGTAAAACTAATAATAAAGAGAAACTAACCTATACTATATAGATTTCTAAGATAGTTATTAATAAATATTATAAGGAGAGTTAATGCTTATACTATAGAGTTATAGGCTACTAAATTAAAGAATACTAGCTCTATTTAGTATATCTACCTCTACTGTCTATAGGTATATATATCTATAAAATCTTTAATAAAGAGCTTACTAGTAATAAATTAAGCGTTAATTTAGAAAAAGATAGCTTTACTACCTAAGTCTTAGTAGTAGAGATATTAGCAGTAAACACACTTACTTTAGCTATTAGCTTATATATTTAAATACTATATATAAAGCAATAGAAAACTATATAGAGGAACCACTATTTCTTCTACCCCTCCTTTATAATAGGTCTTTATTTATTACTATATAGGTAAATAGTAAATATAATAGCTTTATTACTATAAGCGAAAAGCTAGTATAATAGCTATGTTTATAGCGCTTTTACCTATTATAACTATAATTGCTAGTTATAGCCTTAACGCTAGATAATTATCTATACTTATTCGCTTTATATATATATATTACTTAACTTATTTACTTTATAGCAGATATTAATAGCTAGGTGTTTTCTATTATAGTCTATATTATTTTTAAACTATTTTATAACTATATTTTTAGCTTTCTATAGATATTTTAGAATAATATTACACTTTACTTTATTAGGAGGTGTTTTAAGGTTAGTAAGCGTTTAGGATTAGTTATTTATATAGTAGAAATATATACTATTATAATACCTACTATAGCTATATTAAGATTAGTTTACGCTAGCCTAGCTTAATATACTATATTATAATAAAAGCTAGTATAACTCTTAGTAATAAGCTTAAGGGAGATTAATAATATTTTAGTAACTACCTTAAGACCTTCTATCCCACTAGCTAATAAAATACTATAGCACTTACTACCTAACTTATATAATTTTAAAGACCTCTTTAGTAAAGAATAAGCGTTCTCTTTACCCCTTTATTAAGGCATTATAGACTACTATATATATCTTTAAAGGAACCTAAATAGCTCCCTCTTAAAGATCCTATAAATGCCTCTATATAATATACTAAGGGACTAGCTATTAAAGATTTAGAAATAAATTATAGATTTAATAAATAAAGGCTAAATTTATATATTCTCTTTATTAGCTATAGCGCTAGTGCTTTTAGTGTAGAAGGTAGGTAGTAGTTAGCGCTTCTATATTAACTATTATGCCTTTAATAAGGTTATAGATTAAGACTATTACCCCTTTCTACTAATAAAGGAGACTTTACACTTTTTTATAAAAGCTTAGTGGTTTATTAAGTTAAATATATATATTGCCTTCTATTAGCTATAAGTGGCTTAAGGCAATAAATATTTAACTGCCTTTTGTATATAATTTAGTCTCTTTAAATAGCTAGTATATCTATTTAGTTTAATAGAGGCTTTAGCTATATTTTAATATTATATTAATAGTATATTAAAAGATGCCTTTAAAGATTACGCTACTATATACTTTAATAATATCTTAATTTATTTTAATAGTATATAAAAGAACTATATTAAATATATATAGAAGGTTTTTACCTATCTTTAATAAATAGGCCTTTATTTAAATATTAGTAAGTGTACCTTTAGTATAAAGAAGGTAAAGTACTTAGGGTTTATTATTAAAGTAGAATATATAGTGCGCCTAAATTTAAAGAAAGTAGCGGCTATTTATAATTAATAGCTGCCTACTAAGGTATATAGTGTCTATAGCTTCTTAGGTTTTATAAATTTTTATTATAAATTTATCCTTAACTTCTTAGATTTTATTAGCTCTCTTTTTATATTAATATAAAAGGGTATGTTATTTATTTAGTTAAGTAAGTGTAAGTAATTATTTTATTAGCTAAAGGCTGCCTTTATATTATACTTTATTCTTACTTAGTAGGATCCTAACTATAAAACTATAGTGAAAGCTAATTTATTTAAAGAGGCACTTAGTAGCTACCTCTTTTAATATAATAAGTTAAGTATACTACACTTAATTATATATTACTTAGCACGCTTATTAATACCTTAAAGGAACTATATAATTTATAATAAAGAGCTTCTTAATATTATTTTCTACTTAAAGGTATAGTTAGTAGAACTTTATAATATTTTACGCTCTTTTATAATTTTTACTAACTATAAAAATCTTAAATACTTCACTAGCCTATATAAAATATTTAAAAAATAAGTATATTAAGTAAAGACACTCTCTCTCTTTAATTTTTAATTATATTACTAATTAAGTACCTTTATAGTATAACTTAATACACTCTCTTACTATAAATAAAATAAGTAAAATTTAGCTATAAAATACTAAGTACTATTCCCTTTAGTATTAATTATATACCTTAAAATACTAAATAAACCTTTAATAGCTAGTAATTATAACTTATATAGCTTAATAGCTGCCTTACTTATACCTACATTATATATATTTATACTATTTATAAATCTATACCTTAAAGACCTTTAGTTCTAAAGTATTATAATAAATAAATTATACTTTATTAAATAGAAGTTAGTTTAAGAGAGAGTATAATATTTTCTACTTAAAGCTAATACTTAATAGTAAATAAAAAACTGCTTTATTAATATATATAGTATATTATTATTTTATAGCTATATTTAAGTACTTTAATTTAAACTACTTATTACTATACTTATTTAATATATATATAACTTACCTATATTAGGTTACCTTAGTAAGAATATTATATTTTAAGCACTAGTATATAAATATTATTAAAAAGGGATATTAAGAGATATAGTATGCTTTATATAGAATTACTATTATTATAATAGGCAGAAGAGTTAATAACTTTAATAGAGCTTATTATAGCCTATTTTTACATTAAATTATTATTAGTTATAGGTTTTAGTAAACTTTATAACTAACTTACTAGCAATAAATAAAGAATCTTTTAAATACTTTATAGTTATTATAGACTATCTCTTTAAATATATTTAGCTTAAGGCAATAACTAATATAGCTACTAAGGTATATATAGAGCGCTTTCTTTAATATTAATAGTAGTTTTATAGGTTTCTATAAAGTATTATATTTAATTATAGCTTTAATTAAATTAAGGGATTTTAAATAGCGCTTTACTTATTAATAGAAACTAAATAGTTACTATTTATATTATACTACTTATAAATAAACAGTAGTATAGAATATACTAATTAGGAAGTATAAGCTATACTATATATTATTATTGATTTCTTTTAAAATAATTAGCCTAAATATCTAGCTACTTATTAGCTTATATTAAATAATTAAATATTTAGCGTTATTAAAATAAGCGCTTACTGTGCGCTTTATAGCTATAATATTAAGCTTCTTTAATATAATTTACCTTTTATTAGAAGTTAAGTATTACTTAAAGGGTATATAATACACTTCCTTAATTAAATCTATATAAATACTTAATTAATATAAGCTACTATTAACTTTATATAATAGTAATAATAAAATATAGTAAATTATAAGCGCTATTTATTTAAATGCTTTATAGTTAAGAACTAAGTTTAGCTTAACTTTTACTATATTAAAACTAACTACCTATATCATAAATTAAATTAAGTTATAGTAAAATATACTATTTTAAATATACTTATATTACTTATTATATACTTAAATGTTTTAAATAATATTTACTTAGTTTTCTATATAAATTTTATTAAGTATATAGTAATAAATCTATTACTCTCTTAAGTATATAAAGATTTTTAACTAAACTTATATTTAATTAGTAATAATTCTAAATAGAGATATTTTAAGTATAAAGTAGAGGAGATCCTATATATTTAAAATATATATAGCTATAGTAAAAATTATAATATATTAGTTAAATAAGTAGGATATACCTATTTTATATAGAAGCTATTAGAAAGTATATATAATATATTTACACTATATAACTTTAAGTTATAATAAAGAGATATATATTATAATCATAGTTTTATTTTATTAAAATAGAAATTAATTTAAGGTTATTTATAACCCTTAATTTATTTTTTTAAAATAATATTTAACCCTTTATTTACTTTCTTTTAAGACTTTTTTTAATTACTTATTATTTATTAAAATCCTTTAAGTTATAATATTTATAATAGCCTTTATTAGGCTTTTAAGGGGTAAAGGTCTATAATTATATAGTATAGTTATTAATAGTTTAATATAGTAGTATTAATTTATAGTTTATATAGTGTATTTAATATACACTTACTACTGCTTAAAAAGGGGAGAGGGGGGATTATAATTAATAATTAAAGAGAGTTTTTAAGCTATATTAAAAGCGTAAGCTAAAGGTCTCTCTAGCTAAAGCAGCGTATTTATATACCACCTTAGCGACATTAATGCCTTTTTTAGCTACCTTTTTAGCGGCCTTTAAGAGGTTTAGAAATTACTAACTAAGGTTAGTAAACTTAAGGCGTAGAATAATATAGGCGCCCTTTTTATTTAGTGTATTTTTTATAAAAACGCGTAGTATTTAAATAGTATAATTAGCCTAAATCTCTATAATTATATTATAAATAGCGCAGTAAAGGGCAGTATTCTTTATAAATAGATACTTCCTTTAAAAGCACTTATATTACTATTTTTTATAAAATAGGCAGGCCTTACCCTACCTTTATAAATAGTTAAATAGCCTATTTTTTATTATATATTTATAGTAAAATATATAGTATTTAATCTTTTACTCTTTAAGTATAAAGAACTTATTATTTAAATTACCCTTTACTTTATAGTAATTAACTAACTATAAGCTATATAAAGGAGGTAAAAAGGGAGGGGGTAAAGTAATAGTAATAAATATTCTATTAGTATTAAATAAGTTAGTATTAAGAATTTATAATAACTATATTTATATTAATATAATAATATAACTAAAGTATAAAGGAAAATAATAATATAAGTCTAAAGGCAATATATAAAATATAGAATAATAAATAAAAGGCTCCTTTTAAAATTTAAAGTAAAATATTTATTAAATAATATAAGTAGCGAAAGAATAGTAAGTAAGTAGTAAAGAGAATTTTAAAGAGGTTAAAGGGTATAAAGAGAGAGGTAAGAAAGGTAAATAAGTAATAGTATAAAAGGGGCTTTTATATCTATTTTATTAACTTAAGTAATTATAGTAAGCTAGTATTTAGCTTACCCTTTATTTATTTTAATTAGCTTATTATTATAATTATAAAACTAACTTATAGTGCTATAGCACTATTAAGCTTGCTTTTAAATAACTATATACTAGTATTATAAATAATATAAATTACCTATATAGGCGTAGGCTAGGGATAGGTAGGGCTATAATATACCTACTTTACTATAAATAAATACCCTTCTATACTTAATAAATAGCTAATAAAGTGTATAAAAGGGACCTATATAATAGATTTAAGCTAGTGGCTTAGATCTTTATTAGAGGCTTATTACAATCTTATTATATTCTATAAAGCGTAACTATAGAGGCACACTTAGGGCACGCTAGAGGCATATAAGATATATAAGCTAGCGAGGAGGCTCCTTTTAGGAGTCTTCTCTCTCTTCTCTATAGTTAATAATAAATCTATTAACACTAGATCGCAGAAGCCATCTAGGCCAGTCCATGACAATAGGGACCTTTATAGGGGGTCTTTAGGTTAAAAGCTGGCGGCGGTGCGCGCAACACACACGTGCGTGCGCGCGCAGTAAGCGTAAAAATAGATGTTTTAGCTAAGAGCTTATAGCTATAAGCACCCCACTTTTCTAGCCTTTTCGCCCTTAATTACACGCTTTAATAGTTAGCGTACGCTTAATTAAAAAGCTAATAGACTGTTAGCCTTAGTAATTAATTTTTATAGCAATAAAGCACGCTAGCTAAATTTTAATTAAAGATTTAGGCTATGCTACTTAGCAGCTATAAGGCCCTAGGTTACATAACCTATAAGCTACCTTAGAGGAGGAAATAGAAGGTCTTTAGAATTAAATTATATAAGGATTAAAGGTTATAGAAAGGAAATATAAGGAGTTTTATTATTATTAAAGTAAGGGGAATTTTTCTATATAAATTTCCTAATTTTTAGATTTTTAGGATTTTTTTATATATAGATTTTTACTAAGTAAAATTTTTAGTGTATATATTAGTAGGTTAGTTATATAGCTATAAGTCTATTTTTTTATTTTCCTATATAAATAAATTTTATAGAAAATAAAAAGTAGCTTATAAGCCCCTACTAGCTATATAGATTCACTAATAGGCTTAGTAGGTATATAAGGAAGAACACTTATCTCCTTATAGCTACCTATAACTATATAGACTGTTAATTAAACCTGCTACCTATAATGTTAGATAAATTAAATAAAATCTAAGAAAATTCACTTATATTTTATAAGCTAGAATTTAGCGTATTTTATATACTAAAAAGCGTGCATTAAGCTTCTAACGTAGGAATAAGGCCTATAGCAACCGCTATAGCGCTGCAGAGACCTTCTAACCGCTAGCTTACTAAGCCTCACTACCTTAGTACTCCAGAGGGCAAAAGCCTCTATAAACCCCTTATTTCTAATAAGTAGTTACCTTTAAAGATATAGCCTAACTCTATATTAAAAATATAAAATAGGTTTAAACTACCTTTAATTTAAATATAATACTAAACTAATAAATATTTAATATTATTATTAAAGGATTCTCTATTAATTATATATATTAAGTTACTAAAAAGGATATTCTCTACTACTTTACCTTTATTAATAGTAGTAGTATTATTAAAGTAATAGTATAAAAACCCTATAGTATTATAATATAAGCTTCCTTTATTTTTAAAATTAAAGATATTAATATAGCTAATAAACTATACTATAGAGAGATTATTTATAAAGCTAAAATATTTAAAGCTAAACTATATAATAAAGTGTAAGGACCTTATAATACCATTTAGTAGCGATAGGTAGTTACCACTGCTTAGTTATATACTTAGTATATAAACCCTAAGTAGTGTATATATTAAGGAAAGAACTTAAAAAAGTAAGCTTTAGTTAATACATTAGTTACTATATTGCCTTTACCTAGCTACTTAATTAATATTTAATAATTTTAAAGCTTTTATTTAACTACTTAAAGATAATATATGTTATAGACTGGCCTAGAGGCGTGCTGCTTTTTAGCGTTAATAAAGTTTATATTAATCTTACCCCCCTCTAAAAGAGAGCAAAGAGTAAAGAGAAATTATTTTAGTTTATATAGGCATTTGCTTAAGTAGACGCTTAAGGTTTTATCTAGCCTTATTAAGTCTCCTTTATAGAATTATAATAGTCCCACTAAGTTATTCTTATAAAACTATAACAGTGTTATGGACTGGCCTAGAGGTGTGCTGCTTTCTAGCGTTAATAAAGTTTATATTAATCTTACCCCCCCTAAAAGAGAGCGAAGAGTAAAGAGAAACTATTTTAGTTTATATAAGTATTTACTTAAGTAGACGCTTAGGGTTTTATCTAGCCTTATTAGGTCTTCCTTATAGGATTATAACGGTCCTACTAGGTTATCTTTATAGAGCTATAATAGTCCTATTATAGCTCTATAACGCTTCCCTTACTATTTCTACTATATATCTAAGCTAATAGCTTAAATTTATTATATAGCCCCTTACTAAATCGTTACACTAGAGGAGTGGTGGTGGTGTGGTTATAGAATAACGTTGTTCTACCTATATTTTATAGGTCCACTGTTTACTATAGCCTTACTCTTTATACATTACTTAGTTATATAGTCTATATTAGTTAATAATAAATAAGAAAATAAATAAATAAGAGTTAAAAATAAACACACTTATCGCTATATAATACACTTCTTTTTAATAGAAGCCTATTATAATCCCTACTACTTATTTTATTAATAGTTATAATCTTTCCCTCCTTTATATTCCTTAAAGTTATTTATTTTAATATTATATCTTTATTAATCCCTTAGCCCTTTATTACTATTTTATAATATTATTAAAGTATTTATATTAATAAGTTAATATAAGACTTTATTCTCTTAGCACTAGTTTATAAGTAAAGTAGCTATTTCTTTAGTGTATATTAAAACTATTCTATTATTAAGCTAAGACTGTTTATAGAGAAGGTACGTTCTATGCCCTATTTAAGAATATTATAGAAAAGGTATAGTAACTTAAATAGGGGTTTAGGAATTATATTAGCTGCTATTAGAGCTTTTATACCTTTCCCTCTACTGCTATTTAAGCGGTATATTAGTAGGATCTTTATAGAAGGGAATTTCTATAAGAATTCCTTTAAAAGCATTAAAGAGAAGAAGGATAATATCTATATTTAATATAGAGATAATGCAGTATACTATAGGAAGTGTAGCTACTAGCCTTTAAAAACTAACTAATTAAAATTATATTAGCTCTATATTATAGTAAAGAGAGAATATAACTAAAAGTTATAGATCTATACTATTAGTTTAAAACTACATTAAGTATACTATAATGTTATTATAATAATTAAGTAGGGGATAGCTATTAAAACTCTAGCTATAAGTAAAATAAAGCCAGTCCTAACCCTTAAGTATTCTAAAATAGCTTAGCGGTATAAATAGTAATGTATCTATACCTAGGCTACTATAGCCTAAGGAGAAAAACCCTAGAATACTTTAAGTAAAATTAAGGCTAAATCTTAGAAGATTACTACTGCTACCTTAAGTGGTTCTTAGGGTATACTTTAAAAGCCTATAGCTACTTTAGGTGGTTTCTATAAAACGCCCTAATAACCTACCTATAGTAATATAAGTAATAGCTATAAAGCTACTAAAAGGGAATTATTTTATTAATAGCAGTGTAGGGCCTTACCTTAAAATTACTGCTCTACTTTACTTAAGCTATTAAAGCGTTTTATAAATATAGTACAGTTTCTATATAAATCCGCTTAAAATATAATTAATACTACAGTAAGTCTTTAGTAGTAAATAACGCTGTTAATATAGTAAAGCATTTATAATAAAGTACTGCCCTTAAATGCCCTACCTACCCCTCCCTTAAGCACTAAGTCTAAGGCAATAACTTCTTAAAATAACGCACTAGTAGTGTCCCTTAATGTTTAATATACATTAAATGCTTAATATATATAAAGAGCTAGTAATGCCCTTTAAGAATTATTTTAAGTGTATTCTACCCCTATAGCTAGTATATTGCCCTCTATAAGTAGGTAGGTACCTTTAGTGCCTTCTATTACTTTATTGCTTATTTAGATTAATTTTATAAGTATATTAAAGCTATTCTATAAAGGCTTTAAAAAACTATCCTATCCTTACCTTACTAAATTTAAGGTATAAGCTAATACTATCCTTAGCACTTTAATGCTAAAGCTAAGGCGCCTCTACCTCCCCTTTATTATTAAGCTAGAATGCTTTATATATACTTAAAATATTAAGATAGGCCTAAATCTTACACTAAGGATCCTTAAGTACTGCTACTGCTATTTTAATATTACTATAGAAATAGACTGTTACTTAGCTAAGTAAAGAGTAGAGATTAAAGAGAAAGTAAATATATTAACTATAGCGCTTAAGCGTTGCCTTTATAATCTCTTTAATACTCCTTTATTCTCTAATTTTAAGGATATTACTATTATTTTAAATATTATTTATACCCCTCCTACTTTAAAGCCTACTTCTCTCTCTATCCCCTTTATTAACTAAACTAGTTTTTATTTAATATAGACGTTAATTAAATATAATCTATATAGGGCCTGTAATATAGAGCTGCCTATAGATCCTTTTAACGTTTTATAATATCTATTACTATACTGTTTACTACCCCTTAAAAGTGTTTAGTAGAAATATATAATATATAAGGCAGCTATAGCTTTACACTATATAGTAAAGGACCTCTAAAGCGCTTATAGCTTATAAGCGGAGGTTAGAATTTTAATAGACTTCTATTCTTAATTATACTTACACTATCTTTAGAACTGCTGCCCTCTTATATTTATATTAAGATATCCCTACTGTAAAATAAAACTAGTCTTTACTATATCTCTACTTTAAACACTATAATTATTTAGTAAGGTAGTAGGATTTAAAATAGGTTTAGAAAATACCTATACCTACCTACACTATAAACTACCCTTTATTAGATTAACTCTAAGAGCTAAGTAATATATCTCCTTTATTAATATATTAAAAAGTATTAAGTTAGAGAGGGGTAAGGGGTCTTTAAAGCTAAAATTGCTTTAACTATTATTTTCTTTAGAGTTAAATAAGTCCTTTAAGTATAACTTTAATTATATAATATTAAATACCTCTACTTTTTTAAAACTAAAGATATAAAGGGCTAAAGAGAGTTAAGAAAGGACTAGTAAAGGGCTATTAAAATTATAACTCTAGCCTTTTAGCTGCTAGTATTATATTACAGTAGAGAATATAGAGAATATAAAAGAGTAAAGGGATAGAGGTAGAAAAGTAGTAAAAGGGTTTAGTTATAGAATAGTTTAAGGCTAATCTTTAGTATATAAATTAAAAGTTTAAATCTATATTAACCTAAGTTTATTGCTTATTTATACATTCCTCTATTATATTTTATAGTAAGAGAGTGCCTTTATATCTCTAAAGTTTTTTAATAGTTCTTAAGTTAGCTAGATATACCCCTTTTAGTAAATTAAAATATCCTACTATCCACCCTAGCTTTATATATTCTACACTATAAGGATCTCCTTTACTTTATACTTAGCGAGGTCTAGGTTATTCTCTAAAAGAAGAAGAGTTAAATCTAGCTAAAAGTTAGTAAGTATTTATAATAAAAGAGAATTAATAGTAGTATACTTAAAGAGGTTAATATAAAAGACTAGGTAAATACTATAGAGAATATTAAGGTAAATAGTAAGCAGTGTAGGTATATTAAGGATATAGTACTTTACTATTACTTAATTTAGTTTCTATAATAGCCTATTTATTTTAATATATTAAAGGTTAAGCTAAACTATATTCTCTATTATAAAATACTTAGCTAAGCGCTAAAAGCAATTAGCTAAGTCCTACTACCGCTACTAAGCGAAATTAATTACTGCTTAAGCTAGTGTAGTGCTCTCCTAAAGGTGTTTTAGAAAATATATAGTATAGCCTTTAGTAGAGGTTAAACTTAAGTATATATTTAAGATATAGTTAATAAGTAGTATATTAAATCTATATATAGCTATATTAGCACTTACTTTAGTAACTAAGGAGGTTTAATTATTTAAAGCTAACTAATACATTAAAAGGTAGTTAGCTTAGTTAAACTAAAAAAACCTAACTATAACCTATAAAACCACTTAAACCTCTTAATTAGCCCGTTCTATACCTCTATTTATCTAAAGGTAATAGGCAGTAAATAGAAGCTATTCTATACCTACTAAGGAGTAGAGGGTTAACTAAAACTAGCTTACTTAGTCTAAGCCTTAGTTTAAAATAATTTACTTAAGGAACCTATAGAAACGCTACTAATATAAATAGAATCGTTCTACATACACCTTAGTAGCTATAGTGGTTATTATTTCTAGCTAAATAAACTTAAATAACTAATCTATAATAACTATTAAGTATTATAACACTATCTTATCTATAGCTAGAAAGTCTATTATAAAATCCACTAATATTTAAAACTAATAATAGTTTAGTGCTAAAATTAGTTTAAAGAGGCCTTAATAAAGCTAGTAACTTTTATAACTAATATAGTAGTAATAGTTCTAAACAAACTAGGCTATATTTTAAGAGAGGTGTTCTTAATAATAATTCTAAATAAGTGCTTAAAATGTAGTATTCCTACTTAAGTAGCTAAGCAATAGAGAACTATATATACATTAAATAAGGGATATAGTAAGTAGCTTATAAATAAGTACCTAAAGCTAGCCTTAGAACTATAGAGCGCTATAGGCATTAATTTAGTAATTTATAATCTAAGTTTAAGTCCTTATTATATTAAGAAATTACTATTCCCCTTATTAAACTATATACTACTTAACTAAATAAAAAGAGTCTATAGTAATTACTTAGTTCTATAAATTATATAAGTAAGCATTTAAAAAGATTAATAAACTTAAGGGTAGGCCTATATAGAGGGAATGCACCTTTAGGGCCTTAATTAAACCTTACTTAGCGTTAGTGTTAACTTAGACTAAGAGGTTGTTAATATATATTAGGGCTATAAAGGAACGGTGTTTTAAAGGTGATTTAAACTTATTTTATTTATAATGTAAAAGGGCATTAAGTTAGGAGGCTTAAGCGCTAGGTCTATACTAAAGCTTATAATTAAAGAGAGATAATAAATCTACCTATTTTACTTAGTATTTAAACATTATATAAAGTGCTGTAAAGTATTTTAGGTTCTTATAATTTATAAAGACTATAAAGGGGTAGGAGACACTTTAAAGCTCTATAAACTAAGCCTTAAGTAAGAGATAATACTTAGTAGCTCTTTATTATAAATAATATAGTTTTATTTAGCTTTAGAAAGCTAGGCTAAGTGGTACGCTATTAGATAGAGTACGCTTACTTTATTATATTAAAAAAGGCATTCCTTAAGGGCCTTCTTAAAGGCATTTACCTCTACTACTATATCCCTTTTAAGGTCTTATTAAGTAAGTATTAAGGAGAAGATAAATATATCTTTAAGCTTCTAAAACAATATATTGCACTTATTAAACTAAATAAACAGTACACCCTTTTAAGTAAGTTAAAGAAAAGGCCTTACTAAGCCTAAGAAATTAGTAATAAAGTCTTAATAAAAGTTTGTAAATCCTAAGAAGCTCTATACTCCTTTAACCTATATTAAAGCCTCCTACTATTAAATAGCTATAATTTTCTTTAGGTTAGGGCGCACTACCTATCCTACCTCTACAATAAACCTTAGGTATTTTACCTTAATAATTCTAAAACTACACTTAGTGATATTAAGGTTAAGGCCTGCCTTCTAAAGATAATAAAGGACCTCTTATATATATTATATATAATCTTTCTAAGAGCCGCTAATATAGATTAAGATGTTATTTAAGTACGCTATAGTATACGCCCTTAAGGCGTCCCTTAGAGCTCTATTAATATATTATTAAAATATAGCTAAGGCCTTTATAAGATTAAATAGGCAGACTAGCTACTTAAAAAGCCTAAACTAAGTCTAGAACGCTGTAAGATACTTATAGCTTTTTATAACTTAAAGGCAGTGGAAAGCGGCTTAAATATTTAATTTTATAAACTAATAGGCTTTAGAAAGTAAGTGAAGCGTTTCTTTTACTAAGGGAAGGGGGTAATAATCCTAATCTATTACCTTATTAAGTGTGTAGTAATCTATATAAAACTACTAGCTACCTCTAGCCTTTTAGACTAAAAGTATTAGTGCTATAGCTATAGAGGATAAGGTATATATCTAACCTTTATCTATAAGGTTAATAATTTATTTATAGATTTCTAGTAGTTAATCCTAAGGTATATTATATAGAGGGGCCTATAGGAGTTCTAAAGGCGTACTATCTAAGCTTAGCTTAAGGCG
Source organism: Claviceps africana (assembly GCA_018360145.1). Taxonomy (NCBI): domain Eukaryota; kingdom Fungi; phylum Ascomycota; class Sordariomycetes; order Hypocreales; family Clavicipitaceae; genus Claviceps; species Claviceps africana. The sequence continues at coordinate 72,448 of SRPY01000036.1, read as the reverse complement.
TATATAATAATCTATACATCCTTAATGTAAAGGAAGGGCACTAGCCTTATTCTTTTAAAATAAATCTATAAAGTTATAGAGTTTTAGTAGAAAAATTAACGCTAGGTCCGGTTTAAGGGAAGTTACTATAGAGAGGGAGAGAATAGAATTAATCTCCCTTAAGCTTATAGCTAAAAATTATATATTCTTATAAGTCTTAGCGGCCTGCTATACTATAGCTATATAGACTAATTTTAAGATAGAAATAGTAGGTTTATTTATATATTTTATAGAAGAAGGTTTAATTACTAAACTATTTTTACTCTAAACTACTAGCTAGTTTTAAGCTATATAAAGTTTAATATCATTCTAAATAAGCTATAAAGTGCCTAAGATATAGTCTTAGGTTAAGCTTAGGATAATATAGGCTGCCACTAGGAATATCTAGCTATTTATATCCGCTTAGAACTAAATAAAGTAATGTATTTAGTAGGTGGTTTGCCTATTAAAGAGTGGCGTGCTAGTGGCTTTAACCACTGTAGTTATAGTATATAGTTAAGGTAAGGCCACCTATATAAGGCTAAGTTATTACACTGTTTTTTCGCTTATAGCTATAAAACTGTTACAACCGCTGTTTACCTATATTAAGATAAATAATAAGTTATTATAAAGAAGGGGGAGAAGGAAGGGTTCTATCTCTATATTTAATTTAATTTTTTAATAACTTAAGGCATTACTATTTACAATAAATATAAAGCAGTTTTAAGTATATCTATCCCCTTTAATAAAGCTTACTTAAAGGGGGAGTTGTTTTTTAAGCCTAATATATCTAAAGCCTTAGTAGAGTCCTTCTCTACTGTTATAATAAAGCAGACTTTAGATTCCTTCTATAGGCGCTTTACTTAAAGAAGGGAGCATTTAGCCGCTATATAAAAGGCTAAGCTACACTAAAGGCATTAGCCTGCCTTATAATAGCACTGTATTTTAGCTATAGGAACCTAAGTAGCTTAGGCTGTTAATTTTCTAAAGCTAAAGCTTTACTAGCTTTTACCTTTAAGCTTTATAAAGGTAAATTAGAAACCTATAGCATTAATGCCTATTATCTTAACGTTACTATTACAATTCTAAAACAATCTTATTTAGCAAGTAGTGTAGAACTTCTCTTTAAGCTAGTAGGAGTTAATATTAAAGGTAATACTTTAGTAGCGTGCTACTACGTTAGCGTAGCTAGTATAGGACACGTTACAGCTAATGTAATAGTTATATATATATTTATTAAGCGCTAAGTAAAGCTTAGTAAGCTTTACTGTGTCTACCTATTCTAATCCTTTAGCTAAAGCTAACTTTTATTTAAATTAGATATAAAAGTCCGAAAACCGTTCTTTTAGCTGTTAGTATAGCTAATTTAGTTTTATAACTACACGCTTCTGCTAATAAAGGTTTGAAAATATAGAGCTAAGGTAGTTAAGAAAATAAGCTAGGTTATAAGCAAAATTCACGCTAACTTTAAAGAAAGCTAAGACCTTATTCTAAACCTTAGACAAAAGATACTAATAAATATAAAACTATTAATTATAGTTAGTGCTAATAAAGTCTTAGTCTACGTTAAGTTTATAAGCTATAAAACGCTTCTATACTTTAAATAAATTTTAGTTTCTATTAAAGGGTTCTTCTATAGAGAGGGGTTTGTGTTTTAGTTTCTCTATAATTAATCTAAAGGTAGTCTCTATTGCCACTAAGGCGAGGGACTAAAAGGTTATTAGTGCTGCTCTCTATAGTAATTCTAACTACGCCGCTTACTATATTACTAACTCTTAAAGCTAGTATAGCTTCTATAGCACTATAGGGGAAACTTATAGTCCCCTAAAGTGTTTCTATTCTATTTTTAATTAATCCCGTTACTAATCTATAATAACTAAGTTAGGAAAAGTAAAGATTAATATATATTATAGACTAGCCTAAAGGTGTGCTACTTTTTAGCATTAATAAAGTTTATATTAATCTTACCCCCTCTAAAAGAGAGTGAAGAGTAAAGAGAAACTATTTTAGTTTATATAGGCATTTACTTAAGTAAACGCTTAGGGTTTTATTTAGCCTTATTAGGTCTTCCTTATAAGATTGTAACGGTCCCACTAAGTTATCCTTACAGAGCTGTAACGGTCCCGTTACGGCTCTGTAACGCTTCCCTTACCGTTTTCACTATGCATCTGAGCTAGCAGCTCGGATCCATCACAAACAGTTCTATTATAGCTTTATAACGCTTCCCTTACTATTACCACTATATATTTAAGCTAGTAGCTTAGATCTATTATATAGCCCCTCACTAAATTATTACACTAGAGGAGTAGTGGTGGTGCAGTTATAGAATAACGTTATCCCGCCTACATTCCACAGGTCCGCTATTTACTGTAGCCCCTACCCTCTACACGTCGCCTAGTTGCGCAGTCTATATTAGTTAATAATAATAAGTAAATAAATAAATAAAAGTTAAAAATAAACACACTTATTGCTATATAATACACTCCTTTCTAATAGAAGCCTATTATAATCCCTACTATTTATTTTATTAGTAATTATAATCTTTTCCTTCTTTATATTCCTTAAAGTTATTTATTTTAATATTATATCTTTATTATTCCTTTAGCCCTTTACTACTATTTTATAATATTACTAAAGTATTTATATTAATAAGTTAGTATAAGACTTTATTCTCTTAGTATTAGTTTATAAATAAAGTAGCTATTTCTTTAGTATATATTAAAACTATTTTATTATTAAGCTAAAACTATTTATAAAGAAGGTATATTTTATTCTCTATTTAGAAATATTATAGAAAAGATATAGTAACTTAAGTAAGGGTTTAAAAACTATATTAACTACTATTAAAGCTTCTATACCTTTCTCTTTACTACTACTTAAGTGGTATATTAATAGGATCTTTATAGAGAGGAATTTCTATAAGAATTTCTTTAAAAGCGTTAAAAAGAAGAAGGATAATATCTATATTTAATATAGAGATAATATAGTATACTATAAAAAGTATAGCTATTAGCTTTTAAAAACTAATTAATTAAAATTATATTAGCTCTATATTATAGTAAAGAGAGGATATAACTAAAAGTTATAGATTTACACTACTAATTTAAAACTACACTAAGTATACTGTAATATTATTATAATAATTAAGTAAAGGGTAGCTATTAAAACTTTAACTATAGGTAAGATAAAGCTAGTCTTAACCCCTAAGTATTTTAAAATAGCTTAGTAATATAAGCGGTAATATATCCACACTTAGGCTACTATAGCTTAAAAAGAAAAACCCTAAAATACTTTAAGTAAAACTAAGGCTAAATTTTAAAAAACTACCGCCGCTACTTTAAATAGTTCTTAAAGTATGCTTTAAAAGCCTATAGCCACTCTAAGTGGTTCTTATAAAATGCCTTAATAACCTACCCCTAATAATATAAGTAATAGCTATAAGGCTACTAAAAGGGAATTATTTTATTAATAATAATGCAGGGCCTTGCCTTAAAATTGTCGCTCCACCTTACCTAAGCTATTTAAGTGTTTAGTAAACGTAGCATAGTCTCTATATAAATCTACTTAAGATATAATTAATACTATAGTAAGTCTTTAGCAGTAAATAACGCTACTAATATAGTAAAGTACTTATAGTAAAGTGCTACCTTTAAGTGCCCTACTTACCCCTCCTTTAAGCACTAAATCTAGGGTAATAACTTTTTAAAATAATACATTAGTAGTGTCCCTTAACGTTTAATATACATTAAATGCCTAATATATATAGAGGGCTAGCAATACCCTTTAGGAATTATCTTAAGCGCGTTCTGCCTCTATAGCTAGTATATTGCCCCTTATAGGTAGGTAGGCACCTTTAGTGCCTCTTATTACTTTACTGCTTATTTAAATTAATTTTATAAGTATATTAAAGCTATTCTATAAAGGCTTTAAAGAACTATTCTATCTTTACTCTATTAGTTTTAAGGTATAAGCTAATACTATTCTTAGCACTTTAATGCTAAGGCTAAGGCGCCTTTACCTCCCCTTTATTACTAGGCTAGAATGCTTTATATATACTTAAGACACTAAAATAAGCCTAGATCTTACGCTAAGGATCCTTAAGTACCACTGCTGCTATTTTAATATTGCTATAGAAATAAACTATTATTTAGCTAAGTAAAGGGTAGAGATTAAGGAAAAGGTAAGTGTGTTAACTACAGCGCTTAAGCGTTGCCTTTATAACCTCTTTAGTACTCCCTTATTCTTTAATCTTAAGGATACTATAATTATTTTAAATGTTATTTACACCCCTTTTACTTTAAAGCTTACTTCTCTCTTTATTCTCTCTATTAGCTAAACTAGTTTTTAATTAATATAAGCATTAACTAGATATAATTTATATAGGGCCTATAGTATAGGGCTACTTATAGATCCTTTTACTGTTCTATAGTATTTATTACTACACTGTCCGCCACCCCCTAAAAGTGTTTAGCAGGAGTGCGTAGTGCGTAAAGCAGCCACAGCCCTACGCTATATAGCGGAGGACCTTTGGAGCGCCTATAGCCTGTAAGTAGAGGTTAGAATTTTAATAGACTTTATTAGAAAAAAGGGGTTTACAGAGGCTTTTGCCCTCTGGAGTACTAAGGTAGTGAGGCTTAATAAGCCAGCGGTCAGAAGGTCTCTGCAGCGCTATAGCGGTTGCTACAGGCCTTATTCCTACGTTGAAAGCTTAATGCACGCTTTCTAGCATATAAAATACACTAAATTCTAGCTTATAGAATGTAAGTGAATTTCCTTAGATTTTATCCAATTTATCTAACGTTATAGGTGGCAGGTTTAATTAACAGTCTGTACGGTCGTAGGCAGCTGTAAGGAGATAAGTGTTCTTCCTCACATACTCACCGAGCCCATCGGTGGATCTATATAGCTAGCGGGGGCTCGTAAGCCACTTTTTATTTTCTGTAAAATTTATTTGTATAGGAAAACAAAAAAATAGACTTACAGCCACACAACTAACCTGCTAATGTGTGCACTAAAAATTTTACTTAGTGAAAATCTATACATAAAAAAATCCTAAAAATCTAAAAATTAGGAAATTTATATAGAAAAATTCCCCTTACTTCAGCAATAACAAAACTCCTTACATTTCCTTTCTACAACCCTTAGTCCTTACACAATTTAATTCTAAAGACCTTCCATTTCCTCCTCTAGGGTGGCCCGTAGGTCACGTGACCCGTGGCCTTGCAGCCGCTGGGCAGCATAGCCTAAATCTTTAATCAGAATTTAGCTAGCGTGCCTCGTTGCTGTAAAAATTAACCGCTAAGGCTAACGGTCTGTCAGCTTCCTAATTAGGCGTGCGCTAACTGTTAAAGCGCGCAATTAAGGGCGGAAAGGCTAGAAAAGTGGGGTGCTCGCAGCTGCGAGCTCTTAGCCGGAACATCCATTTTTGCGCTTGCCACGCGCGCGCGCACGTGTGTGTTGCGCGCACCGCCGCCGGCTTTTAACCCAAAAAACCCCCTATAAAGGTCCCTATAGGGGTCAGAGTTAGGGTCGTTATAAGGCCTGTTAAAAGTCCTTATAGTGGATGAGGTCTCCTGCAAATAGCTGTTATTTTCAACAGACTTCTATTCCTAATTACGCCTATACTATCTCTAAGACTACTGCCCTCCTACATCTACGCTAGGATATCCCTATTATAAGATAGAACTAGTCTCCGCTACATCTCTGCCTTAAATACTGTAATTATCTAATAAGGTAGTGGGATCTAAAACGGTTCTAAAAGATGCCTACGCCTACCTACACTGCAGACCACCCTTTATTAAGTTAACTCTAAGAGCTAAGTAATATATCTCCTTTATTAATATACTAAAAAGTATTAAGTTAAAGAGGGGTAAAGGGTCCTTAAAGCTAGAATTACTTTAACTATTGTTTTCTTTAGAGTTAAATAGGTCCTTTAAATATAACTTTAATTATATAATATTAAATACCCCTGCTCTTTTAAAATTAAAAATATAGAGAGCTAAAGGAAGTTAAGGGAGAATTAGTAAGGGGCTATTAAAATTATAACTCTAGCCCTTTAGCTACTAGTATTATATTATAGTAGAGAATATAGAGAATATAAAAAAGTAGAGAGATAGAGGTAGAAAAGTAGTAAAAGGGTTTAATTATAAAATAGTTTAGGGCTAATCTTTAGTATATAAGTTAAGAGTTTAAATCTATATTAACTTAGGTCTGTTATTTATTTATACATTTCTTTATTATACTTTATAGTAAAAAAGTGCCTTTATATCTCTAAAGTTTTCTAATAGTTCTTAAGTTAACTTAATATACCCCTTTTAGTAAATTAAAACATTCTATTATCCGCCCTAGCTTTATATATTCTACACTATAAAGATCTCCTTTACTTTATACTTAGTAAGGTTTAAGTTATCCTTTAAAAGAAAAAGAGTTAAATCTAGCTAAAAGTTAGTAAGTATTTATAATAAAAGAGAATTAGTAGTAGTATACTTAAGGAGGTTAATGTAAAAGATTAAGTAAATACTATAAAAAATATTAAGGTAAATAATAAGTAGTATAGGTATATTAAAGATACAGTACTTTACTATTACCTAATTTAGTTTCTATAATAGCTTATTTATTTTAATATATTAAAGATTAAGCTAAACTATATTCTCTATTATAAAACGCTTAGCTAGGCACTAAAAGTAGTTAGCTAAGTTCTATTACTATTACTAAGCAAAATTAATTACTGCCTAAGCTAATATAGTGCCCTTTTAAAGGTGTTTTAAAAAATATATAGTATAGCCCTTAGTAGAGGTTAAACTTAAGTGTATATCTAAGATATAGTTAATAAGTAGTATATTAAATCTATATATAGCTATATTAACGCTTACCTTAGTAACTAAGAAGGTTTAGTTATTTAGAGCTAACTAATATACTAAAAGGTAATTAGCTTAATTAAACTAAGAAAACCCTACTATAACCTATAAAACCGCTTAGACCTCTTAGTTAGCTTATTTTATACTTCTATTTATTTAAAGGTAATAGGCAGTAAATAGAAGCTATTTTATATTTATTAAAGAGTAAAGGGTTAACTAAAACTAGCCTACTTAGTTTAAGCCTTAGTTTAAGATAATTTACTTAAGGAACCTATAGAAACGCTATTAATATAAATAGAATTATTTTATATACGCCTTAGCAGCTATAGTAGTTATTGCTTTTAGCTAAATAAACTTAAATAACTAGTTTATAATAACTATTAAGTATTATAACACTGTTTTATTTATAGCTAAAAGGTCTATTATAAAATCTATTAATATTTAGGACTAATAATAGTTTAGTGTTAAAATTAATTTAAAAAGGCCTTAATAAAGCTAGCGACTTTTATAGCTAGTGTAGCAGTAGTAGTTCTAAATAAACTAAGCTATATCTTAAAAGAGGTGCTTTTAATAATAATTCTAAATAAGTGCTTAAAATATAGTATTTTTACTTAGGTAGCTAAGCAGTGAGGAACTATATATATATTAAATAAGGGATATAGTAAGCAGCTTATAAGTAAGCACTTAAAGCTAGCTTTAAAACTATAGGGCGCTATAAGCATTAATTTAGTAATTTATAATCTAAGTTTAAGTCCTTACTATATTAAAGAATTACTATTTCCTTTACTAAACTATATACTACTTAATTAAATAAAAAGAGTTTATAGTAATTATTTAGTTCTATAAGTTATATAAGTAAGCGTTTAAGAAGATTAATAAACTTAAAGGTAGGCCTATATAAAGGGAATACACCTTTAGGGCTTTAGCTAAACCTTACCTAGTGTTAGTATTAATATAAGCTAAGAGGTTGCTAATATATATTAAGGCTATAAAGGAATAGTGTTTTAAAGGTAATTTAAACTTATCTTATTTATAACGTAAAAGGGCATTAAGTTAGGAGGCTTAAGCGCTAGGTCTATACTAAAGCTTATAATTAAAGAGAGATAATAAGTCTATTTATTTTACTTAGTATTTAAATATTATATAAGGTACTATAAAGTATTTTAAGTTCTTATAATCTATAAGGACTATAAAGAGGTAGAAGACACTTTAAAGCTTTATAAACTAAGCCTTAAAGTAAGAGATAATGCTTAGTAGCTCTTTATTATAAATAGTATAGTTTTATTTAGCCTTAGAAAGCTAAGCTAAGTAGTACACTACTAAATAAAGTACGCCCTCTTTATTATATTAAAAAAGGTATCCTCTAAGGGCCTTTTTAGAGGTATCTACCTCTATTACTATATCCCTTTTAAAATCCTATTAAGTAAGTATTAAGGAGGAGATAAACGTATCTTTAAGCTTTTAAAACAATATATTACACTTATTAAACTAAATAAACAGTATACCCTTCTATATAAGTTAGAGAAGAGGCTTTATTAAGCCTAAGAAATTAGCAATAAAGTCTTAGTAAAAGTTTATAAATCCTAAAAAGCTCTATACTCCTTTAACCTATATTAAAGCCTTTTACTACTAAATAGCTATAATTTTCTTTAAGTTAAGGCACACTACCTATCCCACCTTTATAATAAACCTTAGGTATTTTACTTTAGTAACTTTAAAACTATATTTAGCGATATTAAGGTTAAGGCCTGCCTCCTAAAGATAATAGAGAACCTTTTATATACATTATATATAGTCTTTCTAGGAGCCATTAGTATAAATTAAGACGTTATTTAAGTACACTATAGTATACGCCCCTAAAGCGTTCTTTAGAGCTTTATTAATATATTATTAAAATATAGCTAGGGCCTTTATAAGACTAAATAGGTAAACTAACTACTTAAAAAGTCTAAACTAAGTTTAAAACGCTATAAGATATTTATAGCCTTTTATAATTTAAAGGTAGTAAAAAGTAGCTTAAATATTTAATTTTATAAACTAATAAGCTTTAAAAAGTAAGTGAAGTATTTCTTTTACTAAAGAAAAGGGGTAATAATTTTAATTTATTACTTTATTAAGTATATAGTAATTTATATAAAACTACTAACTACCTTTAGCCTTTTAAACTAAAAGCATTAGTGCTATAGCTATAAAGAATAAGGTATATATCTAACCTTTATCTATAAGGTTAATAACCTATTTATAGATTTTTAGTAGTTAGTTCTAAGGTATATTATATAAAGAGGCTTATAGAAGTTCTAAAGGCATACTATTTAAGCCTAGCTTAAGGTGTATATAATAGTCTATATATCCTTAGTGTAAGGGAAGAGCGCTAGCCTTATCCTTTTAAAATAAATCTATAAAGTTACAGAGTTTTAGTGAAAAAATTAATACTAAGTTTAGTTTAAGGGAAGTTACTATAGAAAGGGAGAGAATAGAATTAATCTCTTTTAAGCTTATAGCTAAAAATTATATATTCTTATAATTCTTAGTGGCTTACTGCACTATAGCTACATAGACTAATTCTAAAATAGCAATAGTAAGTCTATTTATATATTTTATAGAAAAAGGTTTAATTACTAAACCGTTTTTACTCTAAACTATTAGCTAATTTTAAGCTATATAGAGTTTAATATTATTCTAAATAAGCTATAAAGTGCTTAAGATATAGTCCTAAGTTAAGCTTAAAATAATATAGGCTACTACTAAAAATGTCTAGCTATTTATATTTACTTAAAACTAAATAAAGTAGTGTATTTAGTAGGTAGTTTATTTATTAAAGAGTGGTATATTAATAGCTTTAACCGCTATAGTTATAGTATATAGTTAGGGTAAGGCTACCTATATAAGGCTAAGTTATTATATTATTTTTTTATTTATAGTTATAAAACTATTATAACTACTATTTACCTATATTAAGATAAATAATAAGTTATTATAGAGAAGGGAAAGAAGGAAGGGTTCTATCTCTATATTTAATTTAATCTCCTAATAACCTAAGGCATTACTATTTATAATAAGTATAAGGTAGTTCTAAGTATATCTATTCTTTTTAATAAAGCTTACTTAAAGGGGGAGTTATTTTTTAAGCTTAATATATTTAAAGCTTTAGTAGAGTCCTCCTTTATTATTATAGTAAAGCAGACTTTAGATTCCTTTTATAAGCGCTTTACTTAGAGAAGGGAGTATTTAGCCGCTATATAAAAGGCTAAGCTATACTAAAGGCATTAGCCTGCCTTATAGTAGCGCTATATCTTAGCTATAAAAACCTATATAGCCTAGGCTATTAATTTTTTAAAGCTAAAGCCCTACTAGCCTTTACCTTTAAGCTTTATAAAGGCAAACTAAAAACCTATAGTATTAATGCCTATTATCTTAATATTGCTATTATAATTCTAAAATAATTCTATTTAGTAAATAGTGTAAAACTTCTCCTTAAGCTAGTAGAAGTTAATATTAAAGGTAATACTTTAATAGTATGCTACTATATTAATATAGCTAGTATAGAATATATTATAGCTAATGCAATAGTTATATATATATTTATTAAGTGCTAAATAAAGCTTAATAAGCTTTACTATATCTACCTATTTTAATCCCCTAGCTAAGGCTAACTTTTGTTTAAATTAAATATAAAAGTCTAAAAACTATTCTTTTAAGTATTAATATAGCTAATTTAATTCTATAACCATACACTTCTATTAATAAAGGTTTAAAAATATAGAGCTAAAGTAGTTAAGAAAATAAGCTAAGTTATAAATAAAATCCACATTAATTTTGAAAAAAGCTAAGACCCTATTCTAAACCTTAGATAAAAAGCACTAATAAATATAAAACTATTAATTATAGTTAATGCTAATAAAGTCTTAGTCTATATTAAGTTTATAAGCTATAAAACACTTCTATACTTTAAATAAATTCTAATTTCTATTAAAGGGTTCTTTTATAGAGAGAGGTTTATATTTTAGTTTCTCTATAATTAATTTAAAGGTAGTCTCTATTACTACTAAGGTAAGGGACTAAAAGGTTATTAGTACTGCTCTCTATAATAATTCTAGCTACACCACTTACTGTATTATTAGTTCTTAAAGCTAGTGTAGCTTTTATAGCACTATAAGGGAAACCTATAGTCCTTTAAAGTATTTCTATTCTATTCTTAATTAATTCCATTATTAGTCTATAATAACTAAGTTAGGAAGAGTAAAGATTAATATATATTATAAACTAGCCTAAAGGCGTGCTGCTTTTTAGCGTTAATAAAGTTTATATTAATCTTACCCCCCTTTAAAAAAGGGTAAAGAGTAAAAAGAAACTATTTTAGTTTATATAGGTATTTGCTTAAGTAGACGCTTAGGGTTTTATTTAGCTTTATTAAGTCTCCCTTATAAAATTATAACAGTCTCACTAAGTTATCCTTACAGAACTGTAACGGTCCCATTACGGCTCTGTAACGCTTCCCTTACCGTTACCACTATGCATCCGAGCTGGCAGCTCGGATCCATCACAATATAGTACTTTAAACCTAATGTTTTACTATAATTCTTTAAGTAAAATTATTATTCCTTAACTCTTTATTAATACTTTATTAATCTATAGAATATTTATTAAATAGTACTTAAATTACTAATACTTTTATACTTAAGGAAATAAATATAGGTATTTAAAGTCTTTATAAAAAAACCTAAGTAATTAAAGAATATATTACTTAGTTAAAAAAGCTAAAATAATTATAGAAAAAAGAATAAAAACTCTTTAAAGCCTTAGGCTAAGAGATAAATAATAAAATATAGCTAAAATACTACTACTTTTATAATAAATCCTTTAATAATAATTAAAAAGAGGTTAAGGTTAAAAACATTAATTTATTTATATACTCTATTAACCCTTAGAATTATAAGATTTAAATTAATAATTTAAACTATACCTTTAATAAAGTAAAATAGAAGTTCTATTAAAATTATTAAAAAATCCTCTTTACCTTTAACTATATATATTAATTCTACTAAATAAAATAGAACTAATTCCTTAATAAATAACTAAAAAAGCACTATAAAAAGCTTAAGGATAATTAAGTAAAGTTTTAAAATTAAACCTTAATATTACTTAAGGATTTTATTAACTAAAAGGCTTAAATTACTATTATAATAGAAAATACTAAATAAAAAGATAGTTAAAGCTTTATTAATTTTAGTATTTACTTTAATTTACTAAAGAGATACCTAAAAAAAGTTAATAAAAAAGCTAGAGCTTTATTACTTTTTGTAAAATTATAATTAAAGCTTTAAAACTATATTAATCTATATACTTTTATTACTAAGAAAACCTAAAGGGAAGTAGTTTAAATTACTTAGTAATTTTAAGATATAATATTAATAAAACTTAAGAGAAAAGTAAATATATTCTATAAAAAATCTACTAAATTTTAATAAAATTAATTCTCCCTTTTCTCTATAAGCTATTAGTAATTAACTAATATAGGTTTAGTAACTAAACTTAATAATAATAAAATTAAGGGTAAATATTAATACTATAATTATAAAGAAATAAAATACCTTTAATATAACTATAATAAACTAGTAAAACCTAACCTTAATATATTAAAAAATAGCAATTAATAGAGGTAGCTGCCTTTACCTTTTGTTATGTACTAGATACAGCACGTAAAACGTAGGCATTTACAACTTATAGAATGCATTATAAACAATTATAAAAGAAATTATAAAAGAGAATATATATAAGTTATAGATAGGTATATAGTTATATATAGTAATAAAGTTATTCTTTTTATTTATACTATTAAAAGTCCTTCTTTTATATAAGGGATTCTATTTTATAATGGATTTTAAAGTATATAAAAGATAGGTTTATTTTAAACTAAATATAGGTAAAAAGAAAATATAAAACTATATATTATAGTAAACACTAATTACTCTATAAATTAAGTAAAATAAAGTGTAAAATTATAGAAAACTATATATTATAGTAAATACTAACTATTTTTATATATTAAAGGAAAGGAAATTAATTTATAGTATTATATATACTTTAAAAGTCTATTAAATAAAATAAAGAAATAAAGTATAAAGTATAAAATATATAATTAATTTATAAAGAAAAAATAAAGAAATAAATTATTAAAATAAATTAAGTATATTAAGTTTATAATCTATAATAAAAAACAGTAATATTCCCTTTTTTTATAATATATTATATAGACTTTTATATATATTTCCTAAAAATAAATAGAAATATAAAGGGAAATATTATATAAAAGTAAAGTTATAACTATTATATAAAAGTAAAGTTATAACTACTGCCTCTTTTATACTATATTTACAGTTATTATAATATAGTTAAAGGTATTAATAGGTTAATACTTTATAGAAAAGGCTATAGTTATATAAAAAGGTTTTTATTCTCTTTTATATTAAAAAGAGGGTTAATATTAACTCCTTTGTTTTTACTATTAAAGGTATTTTTAAATATAATGCATTTTATATTATAAATACTATAATCTACATAGCTAAGGATATTTTATTCTTTAAGCTTTATTAGCTTTACTACTTTAAGCTATTTATTAATATTAAAGTTTATTATAAAGTAATAAAGGTCTTCTTTAAGACCTATTTAAATGTTATATATTATTAAATATAGGCTATATAGGTAAATAATTAATAAGATTACTTTATAGAAATAGTTAAGATTTTTAATATAGTTAGATTTATAGAGGTTAATATTAAAGATCCTTTTAACTTCTTTAAAAAAACTACTTAAAATATATAGAAAAACTAATGCTTTATATATATAGTATACAATTTTAGTTTAAAGTTATTTATAATACTATTACTATTTAATAGCTATTATATAAATAATATATTTTTTATAGATATTAATTACCTTTAAGGTATTAATACTTATTATATAAATACTATAGTTAATTTACTCTTTAATAGGCTAAAGGGCTTATTTATTTATATAGTAAATTATATAAAAGTATAATTTAAATTAAAATCCTTAGTAGGTAAGTAAAGGATTAATATAAAATAGTAGGTATTTATAAAAAAGTATATTAACTATAATTTAATTAATAGTATTATAGAATTTTATAAAAGTAAATTACTAAGTTTATTTATATACTATATAGTTAATTAAAAGGTAGGAGTAAATTTATATAAATATTATTATTTTAAATATATTAAGCTTATATTTAAAGAAACCTACCTTAACTATAGGGGCTCTTTATTTACTATTTTTAATATTTATAACTTTAAAGAATTTATAAAAGTAAAGATATATTTAGTAATTATTATACCCTTTTATAAGTTCTCTTAAAATAATATAATTAATATATTTTATAAAGTAGCTAATAATTACACTCTATTAATTATCTTTAGTAAAGATCTTTTTAATAAATATAAAGATATTATTTTAAAGCTAAATTAAGGCCTTTATATTAAGCTTAATAATATATTAATAGAATTTCTAAGTAATAAAGTATTAAGTTTATTAGTGTTTTTAATATAGAAACTAGATTTAGTTAAGTAGCTATATTTAATAAATATTACCTAAAAGTATATAATTTTACCTTTAAAAGTAAACTAATTTATAAATAGTAAGGTTTTAATATTAAATTCTTCTATTATTATAAAGTATCTTTAAAACTATAGTATTTTACTTAGTAGTAATAGTTTTATTAATTATAGTAATAATATATTTAATATACTACTATATAATATTAAAGCTTTAATTTATCTTTTAATAGGTAGTAATTTATTTTTTAATTACTATTTTAATATATAAACTATATATTTACTATAGAATTCTATAAAATTTATAGAAAATAAAGAGAGAGTATATATTTAAGCTAAAAAACATTAAAAGGTAGTTAAAGAGTTTTTAAAAGAAAGAGAATAAAGGAAAGGGTAAAGGAAAAAATAAAAAAAAAAGAGAAAAATAGTAATAAAGTAAGGGAAAAGAAATATTAAAGGTAAAGAGTAGTTAGCTAATATAGCAATAAATTAAATAAAAAAGGGTAATTTACTTTACTTTTACTTTAGCTAAGCTTAGTATAGCTTTAAAGATAATATATAGTATCTTTATTATAAATATACTAAAGCTATAAGGAAATATAGTTTTACTAAAGGAAATGTAATAACCTTTTAATTTAGTAAGGTTTTTTAATAAAAGTAAAAGTAAAGGATTATTATAATAGCTAAGTTACTATATATTATTATATATAAAGGTTATAGAACATTCTTTAGTTAATTATAGTGTTATAGCTTTATAGTTAATAAAGTCTTTATTAAAAGAAAGGTAGTTATTTATAAGTAAATATATTTCCTTTATACTTTATTAATTTTAGTTTTCTATATACTATATTATTTAAATATATTAAGGCATTATAATATAGCTTTTAAAACTTATAGGTTTTTATAAAAGGTACCTATTCTTTACTTTTATATTTAAAAATACCTTAAAGGCTAGGGTAAAGCTTTATATTATTAATTTAAGATTTTAGTAAGTTAATTTTTAGCTTAATAGCTACTATATTAGTAGTAAGGTCTACCTTTAAGCACTTATAGGTTTTTAATAAAAAATTATTATTATTAGTGGTTTTATTAGCATTAATAGGTTAAAACCTAGTTCCTAAAGGTATAATTATAAACTATAGTGCCTTTATAATTTAAACCTATAAATTTAATATACTAATATCTATATAAAGTTAGGTTTATACCTTAGTATTGCTAATAATGCTAATCTCTATAGCTATTAAGTATATTACTAATGTTTTAATATAGATATTAATAAAGATAGTATTTTTAAGTAAAGTAAACTAATATTTCTTATTAAAAATAAGGTTATAAATATAAAAGAGGTTAAGGATTAAAGTAAAGAAAGCCTTTACTTTTCTTTATAAATATATTATAGCTTTACTATAGCTTTTTAAAGTTACTTTATTAACTAAGTTAGTAAATACTACTATTATTATAATATCTTCCCTTTTATAGTTATTCTCCTTTATTTTATAGACTTCCTTCTTTATTTTAGTAAGTCTTTAAATTAAGCTTTAAAATTTACTATTAAACTCTATAAAGTATTTAAGTAATATAGCACTAAGAATTTATATAAAGTTAGTCCTTTATATTATAATAAAGGAGTTTATAATAGTATTATTAATATACCTTTAACTATAAATAAAGCAAATACTTAGGATTTTATAGTAGTTTAATATTTATATTTTATAGTTTTTACCTTTAATACTACCTTTAAAGTAGTAGGTATAAACTACCTTTTTAAAGCTATTTTAAATATTATAAATAAAGGGGAGTTCTAAGGATTTATATATTATATTACTTTTCTTTAGTATTATATATATTGCTTTTATAGCTACTTTCTCTTTATTAATAATATTAAAGGTAATATAAAGGGTATTAAGCTATAATTTATATAGGCTATTATTTTTATTAATAGAAATCTTATTATTAATAATTAATACTCTCTATATAGTAAATTCCTAACTTATAAAGTGTAAAATATCTTTATAGATCTATCATTTCTTTATATTACTTTAGGCTTAAAAGCGCTACTTTATATATAAAGCTAAAAAGGGTTTATAATTATTAATAGTTTTATTATTATTTATTAATAAATAGTTACTATAGTATTTTACCTTTAAGGCGTTTTATTTTAAAATTTTATTATTTACTATAATATATTTAATGCTATTAGCTCTACTAAGTTAGTATAAGTAGCTAAGGTTATAGTATTTCTTAATATATTTAAAGGTAGCTTTATTTATAAAGTACTTAGCTATTATTTTAATAGGTTACTGTATTGTAAGGTTTTTAGGTTAAGCTAGGTTAGTTGTTTTATTATTAAGACTTAAGTTAGGCATTTTTTTATTAAAGAACTTATCTTTATTTTAAGTTAAATTATAGAGTAACTTTTAGTATTTATTATTAGTTACCTCTTTAATATAGCTAAGTATATAGAAGTTAGTAAATAGTATATAAAGGTTAGTAGCTATATTAAAGGTAGCTAAATAAATATAGGAAACTATATTATAAATAGCTAGGCTTATATTAAAAATATTAAATTTCTCTTTATTTAAATTATAGTCTTTTAACTTATTAATATAGGGATTTTTATTATTATATATCTTAGGTTTAATAAAACCTTAGAAGGAATTTACTATTAAAGATTAGTTTATTATTTCTATATTAAAGGGCATTAAAGAGAGTTAAGGAAGCACTAAAGGGCTTATAATAGTTACTATTACTAAGTAGTTATTAAAGATATAAATAAAGAATTCTATAAAGGCTTCTATAAAGCTTTTTTAGAATTATTACTACTTTTAAATTAGGTTTTCTTAATTATTTACTATTATAAGTAAAAAAACGCTATTAGTTTTTAATAGATTTAGAGGATAATTTATAGTATTTAAAAGTAAATTTAATAAATATAATTAAAGGTAAAGAGAGATAAATAAAAAGTTAAATAAATAAAATATAGAATTTAATTAAAAAAAGGGGGTATTTAAAAAAGGTTATAAGGTTTTTTTAGTTTTAAATTATAAAATATAAGGTAAGTTTAAAGTAAAGTATATAAATTAAAGACTATAGCCTAAAAACTATAGTATTCTATAAGTGTTTATTAATTTATAAAGGTCTTTAATTCCTTCTTTTAAGTATTTACTTAGTTTATTTAATTAATTTTAGTATAAAGCAGGCTTAGTGCCCTTTCTTTATTATTTTACTTTTTAGTTAATTAAGTATTTTTAAAGATATTCCTCTACTATTTTACTAATATTAACCTATATATTTTCTTTAAATATTTATTAATTATCTTTTACTATATATCCTTTTTATTAAATAAGAAATTTAAGTTTAAGTTTCTACCCTTTTTTATAAAAAAAATAAGCTTTATAGCTATTAATTTATTTAATTTCTTAATAGTTTACCTTAAAGCTACCTTTAAAAGTAATTAAAGGTAATATAGTAGTTTATTATTAAAAAGGGTTACTTCTTTACTATAGTTTCTATAAATAAGCTATAGAAACTATTAAATATATATAGAATTTTACTAAGAAATTTAATTAAAAAGAAAGTAATAAGATTTTCTTTAATACCTTAAATAGACTAGCTCTTTAAGGTAACTATTTTTTTTTAGGTTTTTTTAAAAGCTTATATTTTAAGTAAAGTTAAAGGTATACTATATTACTAATACTAATGTCTATTAGGTTATATTTAGAGTTATATTAAATTTTAATAAAGATAGCTATTATTATAATAATATATTTTACCTTTTATTAATATAGATATTTAAAGACGATAAAATTAATATCCTTTAAGTTAAAGCTAGTATTTTCTATACTATAAAGGAGGTCTATAATTAATAAAGGTTTATATTTAAAGACTAATTTATTAAAAAAATAGCTAATAGCTATAGCTACTATATTATTTAAATAATGCTATAGTATAGAAAGGATATTAATTTATAATATATTAAGGTTAGTTATTATATAGAAATAAATTACTATTATTATAGTTTAGTTCTTTCTTTTAGCTAAGCTATTAGTTTAAGGGTAGTATATAGTTAATATAAAGAGTTTAATACTAAGGGTATAAAATAGCGCTTTCTATAAGTTAAAGAGGAATTTAAGGTTATAATTACTAATAATTTCTTTAGAGAGGCCTTAATTTATAAGGTATAGTAATTAAAGTAGTAATTTAGCTTAGATTTCTACTATATATATCTTATATTTAAATATAAAGATAGTTTTTTTACTAAATAAGTAGTTTATTAAGTATAGAATATTTAGTATATTAAATCCCTTAACTAACTAAGCTATATTAATAAATAGTTTCTTTAGTATATTAGTAATAGAATCTAAGGATATTATATAAAAAGGAGTGGGCTTTATCTATAGAGGGTGTATTTTACTAGTAGCTCTGCTTTACAATATAGAATTCTCCCTATATATAAAGTAATATATAATATAATTATAGTGTGTTAGCTTAAAAGAAGAACAATACACCTATAAGCAGGCTAGATGCCCTAACAGAACAAAGGTATTATAAAAAATGCTATAACTATAACTATACTATTAAAATAATTAGGGTTAGTTTTATTAAAAGGTTGCTAAATTAATTAAATAGTTTAAGATTAAAAATTTTAAAAAAAATAAAAGTATTATAATAAATTAATCTCTACGTTTTTATATTAAAGGTAATGCTATAGTAATAACTAAGCTTTAATTAATTAATTAATTAAAATAGGCATATATTATAGTGTATAACTACCACTGCCCTTTATATTAGCTATTTAAAAAGAGAGAGCCTCTTTATACCTTTTAATTAATTAATCTATATTGTATTAAAGGCCTTTTTCTTCCTCTATAGCTGTATTAACTTAATTCCTAACTATATCTCTTTATATATTCCCTATAACCCTTTAGCTTAATATAATATGTCTTTAAAATAGTAGCTAACTCTATTATAGCTATAATTTAATATAATTAAGGGCTAAAAAAAACAAAATATTAAATAAATCCTAATTTAAACTAATAAATTAATTCTTTTTTAATTAAATTATTTATTTACTTAACCTTAAGTTTCTAGTTTTATTAAATAGTTTAAGTATACTAAACACTAATAGCTTCTATTATGTTTT
Organism: Claviceps africana; assembly: GCA_018360145.1. Classification (NCBI taxonomy): domain Eukaryota; kingdom Fungi; phylum Ascomycota; class Sordariomycetes; order Hypocreales; family Clavicipitaceae; genus Claviceps; species Claviceps africana. Next base: position 52,862 of record SRPY01000036.1, on the reverse strand, counting down.
TTTCTTTTAAAGAGTTATTTATTAGTTATTAATCTTTTCTCTATAGTATTAAGCTCTTTTTTTATAAAATTCAACCCTTTTCTTATTTTACTTTATTTAATTATAAATATATTTATAAATATTATTTTATACTTTAACTATAGAAAGTTTAATTAAAATAATTAATATAAAAGTATTAAAAGTAAATATAAATATAAAGATATTATACTATTAAACCTCCTTTTTTTATAGAAAAGGTAAAAGACTAATAATAGTTATATATATTGCTTTACTTAGCTTAATACTTCTTACTGCTTTAATTAATATATTATATATATTATTTTATATTTTACCTTCTAAGCCTATAATTTAATTTACTTAAACCTAATTAGTTTAATTAGCTTATTAAAGTTATTAAGCTAACTCTTCTCTTTTTTTATTCTCTCTTTTATTAACTATAGTATTCTTTTACTATTATTAATAAAAGAAAGCCTTTCTTTATTTTATTAAAAGTATTAACTTTACTTTAATAATTAATTTAAATAATAAAACTATTATATTAAAAATATTTAAAAGCTAAGTTAAAGTTAATTTACTTCTTTTACACCCTTTATATTAATAGTCTTTCTACTATATAAGCTTAAATATTTATAAAGCTTTATTTATAAACTACTATCTTTATTTAATAAACTACTTAAAAGATAATAATAATTTAGGTTTATTAATAAAAGAAAGTTACTATAGTAAATAAGGTAGATTTTAATTAAATAGTTAAAAAGATAGTAGTAGTAATTTAAAAATAAATAGTATATTTTAAAGTATAGTTTAACTTACTTTTATTAAGTTTATTTTATTAAATATAATATAATATTACTTTTAAATTTACTTTATTATTAAATTCTTTAATAATAGTTTAAAGTATATTTAAGTAATAGGTTTTATTAAAGAATTTTAAAGCTTAATATAGTTATAGTATAGATTATATAAGTAATATTTAATAATTCTTTTACTATTACTTAAATATATATTTTATAGCTATAAAGCTAATAATAAAGATACTCCTCCTTTAATAGTTTAAGTTAAAAACTTAAGAATTAAGGTTTTTTTTTAATAAACATTTTAAATAAAGCTAATATTAAAAAATACCTATATTTTATTAAAGAGAGTATAAGAAATTATATATATAAGTTTATTGACTATTATATTTAATAAAACCTAAAAGGTTTTCTTAAAGCTAACTATATATATTAAGCTATTTATATTAAAGATATTATTTATAAAAATTTACTACTAAAGAGAAAGTTTAAATTTAATTAAATAGTTAGGCTGTCATGGACTGGCCTAAATGGCTTCTGCGATCTAGCGTCAATGGATTTATTATTAACTATAGAGGAGAGAGAGGAGACTCCTAAAAGGAGCCTCCTCGCTAGCTTATATATCTTATGTGCCTCTAGCGTGCCCTAAGTGTGCCTCTATAGTTGCGCTTTGTGGGATGCGATAAGATTGCGATAAGCCCCTAATAAGGATCCGAGCCACCAGCTCGAATCCATCACATAGGCTTAAAAAAAGCTTTAAAAGCCCTTTTTATTTTAAGCTTTAGTATTTATAAATTATTGTTAATTACTAATATTATATATTTAGTAAATCCTCTTAGTATATAAATAAAGAAAGAAAGATATATATATTTATATTTAAAGATACCTTTTTAAGTAAGGCTAGGAACTATAATAGCTTTAAAATAATAAAAATAGTTAAGAAGCTATAAAACTTATTTCTAGCTTTATATAAATTTTAAAAACCTTTTTTTATATTTTACTTTATAAAAGTTAAAATAATAAAGGCTACTTTAGTATTAATTAAAGATAAAAATAGTTTAATAGTTTATAAAATAAATAAAGCTAGCTATAAAGCATTATTTATACTATTTTTTATATAAATTACTTATATTTAATTTTTTACTATAGTAGATACTAACTAGCTTATTTTCTTAAAGCCTATAGTAGGTTATTAAATAGCTCTCTTTATAGCTAGTAATTAAGATATTTTTATTTTTTATTAAAAATTTATAGCTAAGATAAGTAATATAATCTTTAAGGCCCCTTTTAATAATCTTTATTATAGTAAAAAGTATAAATTAATTAAGCTATTTATTTTATAAGTTTATAAATAAAGCCTTCAAAAGGCTATAAATATTAGTTATATAGGTTTATTACTAGCTTTCTATTTATTATTCTTTAAAAAATAAAACCTTTTTATAACTATTAATATTAAAGTTTTAAAAATTATACTCTTTTATATAAATAAGCTATTTAGTTCTTAATTAAAAGACAGTAGGCTAGACTTAAAGCATTTAATTAAAATCCTTTTTAATAAAAAGTGCTTTATTTATAGTAAAGAAATATTTATTTTATTTATATACTAAGTAAATAGCTATAAAGATAGGTAAGTAGTTAAGAGTAAAGGGATTTACTACTCTTTCCTTAAGTTATATAATATTCTTAGGAATTTTAAGTTTTTATAAAGTATATTCTTTTATCTTTAATTAAATAGTTTAAATATTAAACTCTTAAAGAATTTTTAAAAAGGTAATTTTTTTTTCCTTTAAATATATAAATAGTGTTAAAGAATAATAACTTAGCTAAGTATAGGCCTAAAGAAATGCAGAAGCCTATAAAAAATAAGTTAAAATAAGGTATTTCTTTTAATAAAGAAATAAAAGCTTTTAATTATAATAAATAATAAAAAACATTAAAAAAAAGAGAATAAAGAAGGAAAAGAAAATAAAAACCTAAAAAGATAAATTAAGGGGCTTTTATTTTAAAGCTAGCTTTAATTTACTGCTTATAAACTAACACTTTTAAGTAACTACTAAGAGAAAAATAAACTTCTATAGGAAATTAGCTAATAGCTTTATTTATTAAAGTAGTTACTAGCTAATAGTAGTTATTACTATTTATTAATAAAATAAGTAAATTATAGTTTAGTAACCTTTTAGAGGCTGCTTCTCTCTTTATTATTTATATTAAAGTTTTCCCTCTCTATATATATACTTCCCTTCTTTTTTCTTTCTTTAATACTTTTTCTTTTATTTAATTATTTAATTAACTAAATCCTTATAATTATAAATTCTAATAATTAATCTTTATTTAATTTTTTAAATGTTATTAATATTATTATTAAAAAGCTTTATAAATAGTCTTTATTATTAACTAATACTTTAAAATAAAGGGGTAGAGAAGATATAATAAAGGTAAATATAAGTATTTATATAGTAAGTAACTATTTAATTAAGTAGTATAAATTAAAATTAATAATTCCTTAGTTTTATTATCTTTTTTCAATTACTATACTTTTTAATGTTAATATTAAGAAAGGTAGAGTTTCTTTATATTTTACTATTATATTAAAAAAGAAAAAAATTAAAAATTATTCTATATATTTAGCTATATATTTAATAGCTATTAATTTTTAAGCTAAGCTTTTTAAGTTGTACCTTTAAAAATATTTAGTTATATAAAAAGTAGTCTTTAAAAATATTAAGGCTACTGCTTTAATTTCTATTAAAATAGCCTATTTTAAAGATTTCTTTTCTATAGCTATAGTTAAATATTTAAAATAGTAGCTTGCTTTTTTTATATATTTATATAAAGAAAATAATAACCTTTACTGCTCTTTATATATAAATACCTATATTTATACTATTATAGCTTTTAATAAATATATAAACACTTCTTTCTTTAGCTATATTTCTTTTATAAAGGTAAAGAATAGGGCCTATAGTAACTATATTTAGAAAGTTAATAATATTTATAACTAAACTACTTATTTAAAATATTAAAAGAACCTTAATAATTCTTATTCTTTAATGCCTTTTTTAAAAAAGAAATATACTTTTAAGAATATTAAAAGACTTTTAATTAAAGTTATATTTAAGTATAGAATTTATACTTGTATTGTATTTAGTACACTAGCAGCTATTTTTTATATAAGCATTTTATGCTCTTAGCTATATCTAGAACCTCTGCACCTAATTTTTTAGTAGGAAAACCTTATTAAGTTGCTAATTAATAATTACCTAAGTAATTATTAATTAGTTAGTTGCCTAATAGAGTGAAAAACCTACTAAATACATTTAAAATCTGCTTTTTTTTTAGTCTCTATTTCCAACCATAAAATACCGGTTTAGCTATAAATTACCCTATACCTCCTTTTTTTATTTTTTTAGTTATTAATATATACCACCGCTACCCCACTTTTTTTATTCCCAATTACCTATTTTTTCCTAGCAATTACAGCTGTAAACCGGCTCTGTAACCTAAGAGCTAAGGGGTAATTTACCTATTTATAACGTAGAAGTAGCTAATCTGCGTTGCTTAGTTAGCAACGGAAAAGTAGGGGACTAGACCCACTTTTTTGCTGCTAACTTAGCACTAATTAGCTAGAAGTGGGGCCACCACTCCCCTTCTAGCTAATTAGGGTCTGATTTTTCTTAGCGCCCCCGCCCCTATATGCACACTAAGAAAAACCCGTGTCCCGTGTAGGATTTGAACCTGCGACCGCAAGCGGTCATCCGGGCGCTTGACCACTGCGCTACGGGACATAGAATTTATACTTATAAAAATGCTTTTATTATTATTATTAATATACCTCCTCTTTATTCTATATTTAGTTTATAGAATATAAATAAAGGAAAGAGAAAGGTAAAATAGTAAAAAACTATTTAAAATATTTAATTAAAAGAAAAGGAATAGAGAATAAAAGGGAAATAAAAGGGATTAATAATAAAATAAAAGGGTTAAACCTAGCTTAAAAGTCTTAATAAATTAGTTAAATAATTAGTAAAGGTAATAATTAAAGAGTAAATAATTAATAAATAAATAGTAAAAGTAAATAAATAAAATATATAAATAAATAAGGCAGTAATTTAGTAAATTAAATAGTTAAAGAGAATTTTTAAGCTCCTTCCTTTTTAAAAAATAAAGTAAGGTTAAAGGTAAAAGATTTATTACTAAAAACTAATAGTAATAAAAGTTAAATAGAAATAAATAGTAAAGAGAAATAAATTTTAAGGTAAAGTTAATAATTAAAAAGTAAGTAATAAGCTTAATATTTTTATTATTAATTAAGTAAAAGCGTGGAAATTTAAACTTTAAATTAATAATATAGATATTAATATAAAGGTAGCTCTTTCTCTTTATCTTTAGAAGTATTATTATTTAAAACATTATATAAAATAAAAGGTTTATTTTTATTAAAGATTATTTAATTAAATATATTATATATTAACTAAGATAAATAGAGATTATACAGTGCTTTATTAATATTATTTATAGAGGGCTAGTTTAGTGTATTATATATTTATATAAAGTAAGAGCTTTATTAAAGTAGTTAATAAAGCTACTTATCTATAAATAAAGTCTATTATTTATCTTTATTAAAAATAAATTTTTTAAAATAATCTATATTAATTATTTTATTAAAGGGAATACTATTTAAAGTCTTTAGTTTATATACTTCTATAATAAATACCTAGCTATAGATTTAAAATAAACTATTTTATTATATAGTTAGCTTATATATAGTTAATATATTTATTATATAATAAATATTATAAATAAATATAAAATTACCTTTAATTAATTAATTACATTTCTTTTAAAGAAAGGTAGCTTAATTATAGTTAATTTATATAGTAAGTTACTATTAAAAATATAGCACTTTTCTCTTTATAAATTCTATATTATTTATCTTTTACTTAAAAATATATATTTTAGCTATAAATAGATCTTAAGCTATAGTTACCTTATTTTAATTAACTATTCTCTATATTAAAAATTTTACCTTTAAAAGAAAAAGGGGTTTTTATTTATAAATAAAATAGAAAGTAAACTTTCTATATAAAGCCTTAATTATAATTCTATCTATAAGTAATGCTTTCCTTAAGTACTTAAACTATTTTCTACTTAATTTATTTATTTTAATAAGTATAAAAAAAAGAGATTAATAGCTTACTTTAATAGAGGTATTAGCTTTAAAATTATAGCTAAAGGTTTAAATACCTTTTATATTAAGGTTAGCTAAGGCTTCTATAAGTTTCCCTTTTATTTTAAGCCCTTTATTATAAATAATATAAAGAAAGAACCTAAATCTATAAATACGTTTATTAAAAAACCTCTATATAGCTTTAATATTAGTAGTATAAATAGCTTTAGCTTTTACTTACTTTATAAAATTATATTAAGCTTTTAAAAGATATTTATATTTATAATTAAATAGTAGGTATTAAGTATTAATATATATTTTACTTATTAAGTTACTAAGGGTAATAGAAATTAAGAGCTTTTATAAGCACTATAATGTAAATCTTTAATATATTTTACAGTATTAAATTATAGCTTAAATTATATTTTATATACCTTTTTAATAGTAGTAAAGTTTAATTGCCTAAAATATAACTTTAATGCCTTTATAGCTAAGCTTAAAATAAATTACTTTAATAATTATATACTGCCTATCTTTATTATTAATAATAAATATAGGTTCTTTTATAAGCTTAGTAGGTTACTTAAAGAGAATTCTATTATTAAAAAAATACTTTAAAGCCTTTTTCTTAAGGTTTTAAAACTTTTTTACTATTTAATTAAATAATCTCTTTAAAGTTATAAAGTAAAAAATAATTTACTTTAATTTTAAAGAGTAAAATAGTTAGTCTTTACCTCTTTAAGTATTAATATAAAGGTATAAATTAATGAATTCTTTAATATTTCTTTTAATAGCTTTATTAAAATTATTAAATAGTTCTTAACCTTTTTTTAATAAAGTATTTATAACTTAGTTCTCCTTTTTAGAAATATATTAAACTATAAAGTTATAAAGTATAATATAGCTAACCTATTAAATAATAATAGCACTAAGGATATTATTAATAATACCTTAAAGCTAGTATTTAAGTACTATTAAGTCTATCATTAAAATAAAATAAACCTTAAAAAAATAAATTTATAGCCTTTAAAAAATATAAAGTAAAGTATAATATTTTTATTTAATAGTATTATACTTTTTCTTTATATTATTCTATATATTACTTTTAAAGTATATAGAGTAACGCTTTTTTTTATATATTTATAAAAGCACTATACTTTATTTTCTATTATTAATATTAACTATAAAAATAATTTCTCCTCCTTTTTTACTTATATTAATTAATTATAAACTTAAAGTGTTTATAATAGCTATAATAATCTTTTTTATTACTTTATTATATTTTAGCCTTTAATATTAATATAATTTCTTTTTAAAGAAACTTATTAAAGGTAAGGAAATAGTTATAAAGTAAAGGACTTAAAGGTAATAAAAGGTAGCTAATTTAAAGAAAAACTATACTTTTTTTATAAAGAAATAATAATTCCATTTTTAAAGCTTAATAACCTTTACTTCTATAGGTTTTCTACTATATATACTATAAATATAGCTAATAATCTTAATAATAAGCTAATAAAATTTACTTTTAATAGTAAAAGTAATATATTTAATAAGCTTAAGGTTTAGTAGAACATTATTTAAGTTAATTAAATGCTTTATTATATATTTACAAATACTAGGGATAATTCTATTATTATTATAAACTATAGTAGGTCCTTTAATAGCAATATTATTAAGAAAAGGTACATATATATAAAGCATTAAATTATATAAAATACATTCTATAATATAATAAAATTAAGTAATTAAGTTAGTAGCCTTTTAAGGTAGCCTATAAAGCCTTAAAAGCTTAATAGATATTATAATAGTTATAAAATTATAGCTTATAATTATTAAGTTAACTTAATTATATTTTAAAAGGAGGTTAATAATAAAAAGGATTATATATATTATAAACTCCTTATTAAAGGCTTCTATACCTTTAGGGATATTAATATCTTTAATTATAATGCTATTATATTAAGTTACTAATAAAATAAATTAAATTCCTTTATCTTTCTTTATAATAAAAAAGAATAGATTTTTATAAAAACTATAACTTTCTTTTATTAAATTATATTTAACTTTCTATTTTAATAAATTAATAAATTTCTTTTAAAGCTTTAAAGAAATTAAAATAAACTTTATTTATTGTACTTTATATTTAATAACTTTAATAACTTATAATAATATAATAAAGAGGTTAACTTTCTCTATTTTAAATAGGTTCTACCTTAAAGTAACCTTATAGTTACTAAGGATCTCCTTAAAAACATTTACTTTTAAAGGGATAAAATATTCTTTAATATTTATAAATATTTAATTAAGTCTCTTTTAAGTTAATTAAAACCTTTATAGATATTTAAAAAACCTTTCTATAATACATTCTTTATACTTTTTATTAATATTAAGGTATTCTTTAACTTTATTTCACTTCTTTATCTTTTACTAAAGGTTACTATTAAGGACTAATTTATTAAAAAGGATATTATTAAAAGGGTACACTTTTATACTAATATACTTATAAAGGGTGTTTACTTTAAAATTAAATGCTTATATTAATTATTATAATTAAATTTCCTTAGTTACTTTATTAAGTTATTAAACTTATTAATTAATAGTAAAAATAAAGATAAAATTAATAACCTACTTTACTTTTAATAGTATAATAGATATTAAGACTTTATTTAGCCTTAATTTAAACTCCTTTTTAATTTTATTTATTTAATTATTTATAGTTAATTTAATTAATTCCTTTTTTTTATAAATAAATAGTATATTAATTTATATAACTTATTTATTAGTTTTAACTAAATTTAGTTAAACTAAGTCTATAACTTATATAATAACTATAATATCTTTAAAGTAGTATTAAATATTTATTTTATTAAGACTATAACTATAGTTAAAAAAAGCTTATATTTAATATATAAAAGGTATTTTTAAAATAATAAAAATTAAAACTATATTAAATACTATATAGAAGTATATAGATATTTAAATATTCCTTAAGTAAAGCTTAGCTTAAACCTTATTTATTAAATTAATAGTATTATTTATATATAATATATTTTTAATTTTAGTTTTTATAAAATATATAGTAAAGCCTATTCTTTATATAACCTTCTTTATAATAAAATTACCTTTTAATTCTATATTTAATAAAGCTTTTAAATAAAGGCCTTTAAAATCTTTTAGCTATATCTATAAATAAAGTAATTTTTAAAGGTAGCCTACTATTATATATAAATAGATTATACTATAAAACTTTTAAGTACTTAAATTTATATTAATTAAGTTATTATTTACTTAATTAAATAATTCTTTATTTAAAAAGAAGGGGTTTACTTTAAAAGTTTTTTATTTTAAATTTATCTTTAATCTCTACTATAATACTACTTAAATAGCTATATTAACTTTAATATTAAACTCTATTATTAATTATAAGTTAAAATTATTATTTATTTTAAATTCCTTACCTTTTTCTTACTTAATTAATTTTATTATTATTTAAATTATTTAGTTAAAGATTTAATAATTAAATAATTAATTAACTTTAAATTACTAATATTTATATAGTTAAATTAACTTAACTAACTTTATAGTATTATTATAAATATAAATCTTTTAAATACCTTTTATTATTATTATTATAAGTACGCTAAGGGGGCTTTAAGGGCCGCTATCTAATACCTCTGCTTAATTATCTATATAAGAAAAACCTTAGTATAAGGAGAAAAACCTATATATAGCGTATAATTTAGTGTATATAAGGCCTTATTAAGCCTATAGTAGTTTCTATTATAGTAAGTAGTTATACTATATACTAAGCTTATAGTAGTAGTTATTAAAAAAGTATAGAGGTAAATATTAAAAAAAAGTTATTTTAAGGCTAAATAACTAGGTATTTAAGGTTTAAAGAGAGGGTAGTTAAGGGCTAGTATAGAGTTAGGGTAGGGCTAAGGTAGATACTATATTACTGTTTTATTATTACTTAAAGGGGTAGTATATATTATAAGTTATAGTTAATATAAGTATATTAATAATATATTATAGTTATTTAGTTAGGAGCTTAGTAGTTCTATATAGTGCCTACTAAAGGAGCTAGGCAGTTAGGGGGATAGGGTTATTATATTATATATTATAGTTATAGTTATAGTTTATTATATATTATAAGTAAAGCTAAGCTTTTAATAAGTTAAAGTAGTTAAAAGGGTAGGTAATAAGCTTATTTATAAAGGAGGTTTAGGATTTAAGTAGTAATAATAGGCTTCTACTTTAGTGCTATATTAAGTCCTATATAATAGGGGATTAATAGTAATAATAGCTATAGTTATATAAAGAGGCTTAAGGAATTTCTATAAAAAAGGGTTTTCCCCTCTCTTTTTCTTCCTTCCTTTTTCTCTTTTCTTTCTTTTTTAATTATTATTACTATTATAAGTATTTCCCTCTCTTTAATAGCTAGTTTAAGCCTTTATATAGCTACTTTATAGAATTTAAGCTAAATTTACCTTTCTCTACTAACTATAGATAAAATACTATAAAAAGATACTTAAAAGCTTAATAAAGTAAGGAGGCTACCTTTAATTTAACTTAAAAGTAATGCTAATTTAAGTAAAGTAAAATATAAAAATAGCCCTACTTATTTTATTTTATATAAATAAAGGATATTAACTATCTCTATTAATTAAAAAAAAGTAAGTATAGTTAACTCCCTTACCCCTTTATTAAGTTTAACGCTAACTTACTTAAAAAGATATTAAAGTATATTAAGCTTACTTTATAAAGGGTAAGAAGTATATTAAAGTAAGTTAAATTACCTTAATGCTAATATAGAATTTAATTAAGTTTATAGCTACTTTACACTGCTTTATATAAAGCTAAGGTTAAATATTTTATAGAGATAATAATTAAGTACTTAGCTACTATAGAGGAGAATCCTAACCTTAAAAATATACTTAATGCCTTAGTAAGTTTAATATACCCTTAATTTATAATTAATATAGCTAACTATATATAGTAAAAGTATATAAACCTTTAGAAAAAGATTAATATTTTTATTAAAGTAAATAGTAGTAATATAGTAGGCTTATTTAAAGCCTTTATTAAGCTTAATATTAGCCCTTTTTTTAAATAAAAGTGTTTTAAATACTTAATATAAATTGCAATAGTGCTAAAGAAGTAGGCAGGGAATAGGGGTATAAAGTAAGGCTAAAGCAGCTACTAAATAGAATAGGCAGTGGATTTTTTTTTTATTTTTATATTAAATTTAGCGTTTTGTTTTTTAAGATTTTATTTTTTATAAGCTAAAAAATTTATACTCTTTACTTATTTACTCTATTTCTAACTTAGGTATATATTCTAAGCTATAATTATATAATAAGTAATATAGCTACTTAGTAAAAAGATATTTAGTTAAAATATAATAACTTTAATAATTTCTTAGTAATAAATTTTAGCCTACTTAATAATGCCTATTAGCTAGTAGTAAGGCAGGTTTAAAGGCAGTATATAGGTAGTTCTACCTTAAATATAACTTAAAATTATAATAGTCTCTATATAAAAGCTTAGTGGTTTTTTAGTAATAAGTCTTTAGCTAAAAAGTAATAGATTTAATAATTTCCTAGTAATAAATTTTAGTCTGCTTAATAGTGCTTATTAACTAATTATAAGGTAAGCTTAAAGATAGTATATAAGTAGTTTTACTTTAAAAGTAACTTAAGACTATATTAGTCTTTATATAGAAGCTTAATAATTTTCTAGTAGTAAGTTCTAGCTAATTTAATAATGCTTAAAGTGCTTATTTTATATAGTAAATAGGGGTTCTTTTATAGAAGGTCCTATAGTAAAGGTAACTTAGTAGTAATATAGGTTATATATAGGCTTAAAGAGGCTAAAAATAGTTTATAGTTTAGGGGAGATTTTTACTAAAGTAGGTCCCTAAGGTAGTCTTAAAGGGGATCTATAGTAGTAGTATATTAAGTACTTTAGTATTAATAGCGTTAATAGCTTATTAAGTATATAATTAATTAGTAAGGGTAAATTAGTAAATTTAGCTTATTTAAAGCAGCTACTATATAAGGTATTAAGCTAGCTTAAGCTAGTTAAAGGTAGTATAAATATTATAGTAGTTTTAAAGAGAGGGCGCTATAGGCCTATAAAGGTATAGGTAGTTAAAGTCTAAATAGTAGAGAATAATATAATAGTAGTCCTTAAGGTTAGTTTAGTATTAGTATATAAGTAACTTTATATTAAAGATATATTAGCTAAAGAGAAAGGCATTAAGACTAATCTTTTCTATATATATTTAAATTAAGGCTGTTAATTTATATTTTATAAGCTTATTATAGATTTTCACTATCTTCTATATAAACTAAAAGTTAGGTTTATATTTTACTACTAAAGGGTAATATTAAAGCTAATATACTTACACTATAGCTTTATTATAATATTATTTATTTTTTTATTTTTACTTAAGTTTATAGCTTAAGTTAAGGCTAGTTAAGTAAGGGGGGAGTTGCTGTAAAAGTAGTATATATATTATTAAAGAGAGGCTATATTTATAATAGCGTTAGCTTTAAAGCTATATTATAATTATAATATATACTATTTAAATATAGTCTACTATACTATTAACTTTAATGTATTTATAGTAGTAGTATACTTAATAGTTAAGGTAAAGGTTTATTAATAAAATAGCTACTTTAGTTTTAAATAAAGCTTATAGTATAGCCTTATAGGCGTTAATTACTATATATAAACATTAGATTTATTCCTTAGTAAATTCTTTAATAATTCCCTTAGCTACTCCCCCTTAAGGTACAAATATATAGTATATTTCTACACTATATATAATTAAGCTTTAAACCACCTATATATAAAGTAAGTATATTATATAAAGAGGGTAACCTTAGGTTAATGCTATAAGTATAGTAAAGGTAAGATATTACTAAGCTAGCTTTTTTATAACTTTTTATTAATAATACTTCTATTAAAGCTTTTTATAAATTTAAACCTTTAAGAATTAAGTAGCTTAAGTAGATTAAATTATAGTAGGCTTAAGTTAAATTAATATTATAATTAAGTAATAGCTATAGAAAAAGTAAAGGAGTTTACTTTTTTATAAATAAAATTTAAAGCTAAACTTTTAAAACTACTTTTAGTAAATTTTCTCTATATATTTAAGTTAATATTAATTTTTCTTTAAAAAGAGGCTATAAATAAAGATATTTATATTATTAAAGAATTTAATAGTAAATATAAATTTAATTATTTATAGTTTTATATATAATAGAGTTATATAAAGAAAGAAAAAAATAAAGGAAATAAAAAACCTTTATAAAACCTTTATAATAGTAAGTAAAGTGTTAGTAATTTAAGTATTAAAAAAGAGATATATAGTATAATTAATAGTAAAGGCTTAGGTTTATATTACTATTTTTAAAAAGGCTTAAGGAGGTTATTATATAAATAAAGTATTAATAATAGACTATATTAAAGGCAGTAAATATATTTAGTTAAAGAAGTAATATAGTTTTACTTAAGCTTTATATTATATATATTGCTTTTATTAAAATATTAAGGGTAACTTTAATTAAGTAATTTATATAGTTTTTTATTTATAAATTAAAGAGAATACCTCCTTTTTTAGCTATATAAATAATTTAACTTATAACTATAGCTTTTAAAACTTTCTTTATAATATTTAAAAAAGAAATAAGTTACTATACTTTAATATATTATATTTTAATAAAGGTTTTATTAAGCTTATATAAAATAATTACTTTAGCTTTTTAAAATAAAGCTAAATAGTATTTAACTTAATAATAAATATTAAAGAGGTAAATAAAGATATAAGCTAAGGGTTTACTATATACTTTAAAGAATTTAATAAAGAGCTTATTAAGGTTAAAAGCTTTTTAATTAAGGAGGTATTTAATAATAAAAAGAATTTTATTTTTATTAAAGTAATTAAAATTTAGAAATAATATAGTATTAAAGTAGGTTTAAAGTATATTTAAAATATTATTAATTTTAATATAAAATTAAAGGAAAAACTATTTAAAAAAGGCAATAGCTTTAGTGCTATAGAAGTTAACTATAACTATAAAAGTGCCTTTATTATAAAGTAAAGTTAAAACCTTTTAAAATTTAAATAAAAGGCTACTATAAAGTTAAGCTTAATACTTAAGCTTTTAAAGTATAGTATAGCCTACCTTTATAGTATTTATAAAGTAGCGTTATAAACTATATTATATTTTATATATAACTTAAGTTTATATTACTTTTACTTTTATTAGAAATAAGGGGTTTACAGAGGCTTTTGCCCTCTAGAGTACTAAGGTAGTGAGGCTTAGTAAGCCAGTGGTTAGAAGGTCTCTGCAGCGCTATAGCGGTTGCTACAGGCCTTATTTCTACGTTAAAAGCTTAATACATGCTTTTTAGCACGTAAAATACGCTAAATTCTAGCTTATAAAATATAAGTAAATTTTCTTAGATTTTATTTAATTTATTTAACATTATAGGTAGTAGGTTTAATTAACGGTCTATACAGTTATAGGCAGCTATAAGGAGATAAGTGTTTTTCCTTATATACTTACTAAGCTTATTAATGGATCTATATAGCTAGTAAAGGCTTATAAGCCACTTTTTATTTTCTATAAAATTTATTTATATAGAAAAACAAAAAAATAGACTTATAGCTATATAACTAACCTACTAATGTATACACTAAGAATTTTACTTAGTAAAAATCTATATATAAAAAAATCCTAAAAATCTAAAAATTAGGAAATTTATATAAAAAAATTCCCTTTACTTTAGCAATAATAAAACTCTTTATATTTCCTTTTTATAACCTTTAGTTTTTATATAATTTAATTTTAAAGACCTTCTATTTCCTCCTTTAAAGTAGCCTATAGGTTACGTAACTTAGGGCCTTATAGCTATTAGGCAGCGTAGCCTAAATCTTTAATTAAAATTTAACTAGCGTGCCTTATTACTATAAAAATTAATTACTAAGGCTAATAGTCCGTTAGCTTCCTAATTAAGCGTGCACTAATTGTTAAAGCGTGTAATTAAGGGCGAAAAGGCTAGAAAAGTGGGGTGCTTATAGCTGCGAGCTCTTAGCCGGAACATCTATTTTTACGCTTGCCGCGCGCGCGCGCACGTGTGTGTTGCGCGCACCGCCGCCAGCTTTCAACCTAAAGACCCCCTATAAAGGTCCCTATAGGGGTTAGAGTTAGGGTCGTTATAAGGCCTGTTGAAAGTCCTTATGGTGGATGAGGTCTCCTGAAAATAGCTGTTATTTTCAACAACTTTAAAGGTAAGTTATTAATTAATATTAAATTTACTAAGTTTTTATTAATATTATATTTATTTAATATTATTTACTATATTTTAAACTTTTATATTTTATTAAAGTTACTTATAAAGACTACTTTAAAGCTAATATAAAGTAAATAGTTAAGTAATAATTTAAAGTTTTATTATTATTTACTAAGTAAATACCTTAATATTTATAATAGTAAAGAAGGAGGCCTTTAAAGCTTTATATTAAAACTAATAAATAGCTTTATTAATAATTAAATCTTTATTTATATCTCCTTAATAAAAGAAAGTAGCTTAATTTTATATATAGTTTTAGTTAGTAATAATACTAATAAGCTATAAAATATAGTTAAATTTAATTAAGTTAATACTATTAAAGAAGTTAATTATAAAATTTAAAGTAGCTTAAATATAATTAATAATACTACTATAATAGCTTTATATATATTATATTATTTCTGTTTAAAGTATAGTAAAGCTAAGTTATTAATAAGTTATTATTATAAAGAGGGAGTTATTACTTAATAATATATAACTATATTTATTTTAAAGGGAGTAGTAAAGGTTAAAGTTACTTATAAATACACTTTAATTCTATATTAAAGTAATAATAAGTTTATAAAAAGGGGTTATTTATAAAGTTTTATAAAGTAAAGAGTAAATTAAATATATTTTTATTTTATAAAGGGTAATAAAATATTAATTAGTTTTAAAGTAAGTTAACTATAACTTAGGTTTATATTAATAGTAAATATATATAGCTATATATCCCCTTTAATTTATAAGTTAATAAAATCTTAAGCTTAAAGTAAAGGAGGGCTAGTTATTACTACTTAGTTTTTATATTATAACTATATTAATTTTAAGTTAATACCTTAAGGCTATATAAACTAAATAGGTTTTCTTTTATATATTTTAATATATAATCTTTATTATAAAAGGGAAATATTAAACTACTATAATATAAGCCTAAAGGGGTTTATAGTAGGTTTTAATTAAAGTTTAAAATAGCTATTAAAGCTACTATATAGGTAAAGAAGTGCTAAAGAGAGAGCTTTAAATATTAAAAAGCAGTAAAAACTATTACTTTAAAGGTATTTAATTTATTTTTAAAGTAATACCTTATAAAAAAGCATTTTAATAGCCTTTTTTTAATAGTTATAAATATTATAAAAGGCTACTTTAGTTTATTTATTAGTTTTAAAGTCTATAAATATAATAAAAAAGATTAAGTAGTAAAGGTAAACTATTTAAACTTTTACTTAATAGTTTTTTACTATAAAGTAAAGGTAAGACTATATTAAATATAATTTAAAGTAGTTAAAGTATTTTTTATAGGCTTTATTTATAAAGGCTAAATAAATTTATTTACCCTTTATATATTTAATAGCTATATATTAACTATAGTATAAAGCTACTTTATAGTATATAGTAATATAGTTAAATTTAAAGTAGCTATAATATTACTTAAAGTAAAGGGTATTGTTATGGTCTAGCCCGATTGGGCCATCGCGAGTGTCAGGCGCAGACATAGTGGGGTTAGCACATCCTTTGCCAGCTGCGTGCCAGCTGCACTAGTAAGTAGCTAGGACAAAAGGATACGTATTGATCAGAGTTGCGGTTCTCTGGTCAATTGACACTTATATTGCCGGTCGCACGCAGGGCTTGGCAACCGCCGCCAGCTGCAGGCTAAGCTAGGCTAGGTTAAAGACCTAGCCCATCACAAAGAGCTATTTATAAAGCTACTTTATTTTATAAAGGGGTAGTAGTAACTCTATATAAAGCTATAGTTACTGCTATTTATATCTATAGAAATTACATTATTTACTATACCTATGCTTTAGGCTTAATACACTATTAAAGGGAGGGGTAAATAAACCTAACAATTCTTTTTATTAACTTTTTAAGAGGATTAGAGTCGTTCCCGCTACGCTATAGCGGTGCAGGCGAATTTGTAAAAAGTTTTTTTTTTTTTAAATACCTTTTATATAAACTATATATTTATTAGTAATTAATTTAGCTAATTATAAAAAGAGCTTAAAAAGATCCCTTAAGCTTATATCTACCTTTTTAATTAATATTTCTTTATAGAGTTAATTAATAAGTTACTATTAAAGGGTCTTTTTTCTATAATTAATAATACCTTTATAGTTATAAATCTTAGCTATAATAAATATAAAGTAGTTTTCTATAGCTAATTTATTAATAAGTTTCTCTATATAAGCTCTTTTTAAGGCATTTATATTAATAATAGTAGTTACCTTTAAAGATTTACTCTTTAAATTAAGTTTACTTTATTACTATAATATAATTATATTTATTTTAAGTAGCTTATCTTTAGTTAAGACTTTTATAATAATTAGTCTTTATTATTTTAAGTAATATATTAAAAGGTTAAGCCTTTTAGCAATATTTTAAAATATCTTTCTTTTATTAATTAATATTATTTAGTATTTTTTAATGCCTTTATTAAGGTTCTTTATCTTTAGTAAAAAATAATTAACTATATAGTGTGTCAGGCCGAAGGGTCAACAGAAATGCGTAATGGGATGTAGTTAGGAATTAACTTAACGCAACTATAAAGGAAGGAAAAGGAAAAGAGCCTTTAATGTAGTAGGGATTAATTAATTAAGAGGTATAAAGAGGTCCTCTTTTTCTAAATAGCTATAAAAGAGCATAGCCGCTATTATAAGTTTTTATATATACCTAATTTAATTAATTAATTAATTTAAGCCTAGCTACTACTACAGTATCCCCCCCCTTTAGTGTATATACACTAAAGTTAATTTATTATAATACCTTTATTTTTTTTAATATCTTTAACTTTAAACTATTTAATTAATTTAATAACTTACTAATAAAACTAACTTTAAATATTTTAATAATATAGTTATAATTATAGTATTTTTTATAATACCTTTAATTTATTAAGGTATATAGCCTCCTTATATATATTGCTCTCTCTCTTTTTTAAGCTAATATAATTAATGGTTTTACTTAAGTAAATATTCTTAAAAGCTAAATATAAAGAATTAAACTAATAAAAGGCACTTTTAAGCTATTACTTAAACCGCTTAATATTATTAAATATAAGGCCCTACTTTTAAAAAAGACTATATTATATTTAACTAAACTTATAAAACTATAATAATAAAATAACTAAAAGATAATTTAAACACTGTTAATTATTTAATTATAAAGGCTAAGATATCTTTAAATATTTATAGTGTAAAGCTGCTTTAGATTTTATTTTATAGCCTATTAATTTAAAGCTAACTATTAATAAAAACATTAAGTATAGTACTAACACTATAAGAAAGCTTTTTAATTACTAAATAGCTATTAAATTATTTACCTCTTTGCTTTTTGAAGGGAATTAAGCTATAGAACATTTAATTATATTTAATATAATAGAATTCTTATTTATTATAATAAATATTATACTTATTTCTTTTATTTTTTAAAGTTTTATTCTATCTTTCCTAGTCTTTATATATAGCACTATTAAGATAAATAACCTCCCTTAGTATATTAAATCCCTTTAAAAGCTAATTAACTTCTTTAATCTTACTTTACTATAAAAAAAAGCTTTTAATTAATTATTTTAATTATTTTCCCTTTTTATATTTAATAATATTATTCTTAAAGAACAGCTTTTCTTTTTTTTCTTTAACTCTTTAATTAAAAATATTCTCTTTATTTAAGTTTCCTTTAAACCTTTATTAACTAAACCTTTATTAATTAAATCTTTTACTTTATTTAATATATCTTCTTTTAATAAAGTTAAAAATATTAAAGATATTAAGCTTAAAGCCTTTATAAAGCTACTTAAAGAAATTATTAATAACTAAAATACTTTTATAAATCTTTAAAGTAATCTTAATATTAATTAGTTTAATAGTAAAAATATAGCTAACTTTTTTAAAAACTTTAAAGCTAAAATATAAGCTTTAAAGATTATAAAAGAAAATTAATATTAAAAGTTTAAAAAAGAGATTAATCTAAGTTTTTATATTAATATTAAGCCTTTTATAACTATATATACTTAAAAGGAAGCTAAAGAAAGGCTTATAGTTTAGTTTTAAGCTATACCTTAAAAGTAAACTAAAGATACTATATATTAATTAAAATAAATTAATATAAAATAACTTTAAACTTACTTTAAAACTTACTTTTAACTTTAAAAATATAGAGCTATTATAATAAAGGCCTTTCTTAATAATTAAAAACTGCTATCTCTATAGTTTATTAATATATATAAAGCTATCCTTAATAAGTTTATTATTAGCTTTATAAATAAATAAAATATAAAGTATAAAGAATTTATTAAAGGTAAGTATAAAGCACTATGGAAAAAACTAAATAAATATATTATATTACACCTATAGCTAAAGAACTATAACTTAATTTATAAAATAATAGTTTACTAAAGGGCTAAATTATTTAATTATTATAAAAAAAGCTAATTTACCTTTATTTAAAGAACTAATATCTTTATAAAAAACCTTACTATATTTTAATTAAAGACCGCTAATCTCCCTTAGTAAAGCACTACTAAAAATATAACTTATAAAAAGTAAATTAATAGCTTAATAATAAAGATAGAAAAATTATAAATAGCTATACTTTATAATTAAAGTAATTTATTTAATCTTTTAAAGTATATTAAAAAGAAGCTCTGCTTATAGCCTTAGCTATTATAGAATTTAGTGTAAATTAAGGACTTAAAGGAAATTAAAAATGTTTAAATAAATACCTTTAAAAGCAATAAAAGATAAAGCTTTATACACTGCTTTTATTATAATAAAAAAGAATATTATTTAAATAAATATAAATACTTAAACTATAATTAAAAGGTTAGCTTTACTTAATATAACTCTTAAGCTTAAATTCTTACTATTAGTAATAGTTTTATAAAATATTAGATTTTATTAGTTCTATATAAATTATTTCTATAATTAAAAAGCTATATATATAAACTTATAGTTTTTTAAATATAATACTTTAAAGACTATATAGTTAATTATTTCCTTCTTAAGGTTAAAAGCCTTAATAAAGGTATTAAGAAATATTAAATAATATTAACTAATAAAAAAAAGTTATTCTAAAATATTACTAAAAGACTTAACCTTTCTATATACTATTTAAAAAGGTAAAGGCTAATTACTATAGAGATCTTAACTAAGAATAAACTACTTTAAATAAGTATAATTATATTATAAAGGTAAAGTAAATTAAGCTTAAAAAGTAAATCTTTAAAATTAATAGCTATTATTAATATAAATGCCTTAAAAAAAGCTTATATTAAAGAACTTATTAATAAATTAGCTATAGAGAAACGTTCTATACCTATTATATTTAAAATCTATAACTAAGGAGGTGTTATTAATTATAGAAAAGAAACCCTTTAGTAGTAATTTATTAATTAGCTTTATAAAGAAGTGTTAGTTAAAAAAGTAAGTATTAGCTTATAGAATCTTTTTAAGCTCTTTCTATAACTAACTAAATTAATTACTAATAAATATATAATATATATAAAAGGTATTTAAGAAATTTATATTTATAATAGCTTTATAAAATTAACTAAGTTAATATAACTATATAAATATTAGCAAATTAAAATTAATTATTTATTTAATTATTAAATCCTTAATTAAGTGATTTAAATAATAATAAAATTAATTAAATAAGGAGAAACTAAAGAATCTAAAGTAAGCAATAGTTTTAGCTTATAATTAGCAATAGATTTTAATATTAAGATAAGTATAGCTATTTAAGTAGCTCTATAATAGAGGTTAAAAGCAAACTTAGAATAAAAAACTCTTAAAATAAACTCCTTTATTTTAAATAAGGGATTATTTAATTAAATAAATAGTAATTTAGTTAGTATAGATTTAAGCACTTAGAAGTCTTATAGTATAATTTACTTAAGTGTAATAGTAGGCTACCTTTAAAAATTATTTTATTTATAAATATAACTAAAGGATTTTAAAGGCCCTCTCTTAAAAGCTTTACTTAATATAGAATTATAAAGCAATTTTATTACTAAAAAGACTATATAAAAGATAGGACTTATTATTTACCTAATAAAAACTAAGGCTAATAGTATATTATATATAAATAATACTATTAATCTATTAAGTAAGGTTTAAGCTAAACTCTATTTAGGAAATATATAGACGCCTATATATTTCTATATAGCGTTTAATATAGTTTTAATTTCTATTATTTTAAGTATACCTTTTATATATTAAATATAAGCTTCTTTTAACTATAGCTATAGTCTTAGTAAAATAAATATTTAATGCTATTTTAAAGATATTATAGTTATTATATAAGTTATAGGTTAGGTTTAGTTAAATTTAATTAATATTAAAAAATAAGTTATATAAATTAATATATTGTCTATTTAAAAGAAAAAGAAACTAATTAAATTAGCTATAAATAATTAAATAAATAAAATTAAAAAGGAGTTTAAATTAAAGCTAAATAAGATTTTAATGCCTATTACACTATTAAAAGTGTAGTAGGTTATTAGTTTTATTTTTACTTCTACTATTAATTAATAAGTTTAATAATTTAAAGATATAGCTAAGGAAATTTAACTATAATAACTAATATAGATATTTAATCTTAAGGTAAATACCCTTTATAAGTATATTAATATAAAAGTATACCCTTTTAATAATATCCCTTTTAATAGATTTATCCTTAATAGTAATCTTTAGTAGAAAATAAAGAAGTGAAATAAAATTAAAGGGCATTTTAATACTAATAAAAAGTATAAAGACTTTATTATAAAAAGGTTTTCTAAACACTTATAAAGGTTTTAATTAATTTAAGAGAGACTTAATTAAATACTGTGTCGGCCTAAAGAAGAGAGAGAGCAACACACATAAGGAGGCTGTGAGCCCTAACAAATCGAAGGTATTGTAAAAAATGCTATAATTGTAACCACGCTGTTAAAATATTTAGAGTTAGTCTTGTCAGCAGGTTATTAAATTAATTAAATAGTCTAAAGTTAAAGATATTAAGAAAAATAAAGGTATTATAATAAATTAACTTTAGTGTATACTGTTATGGACTGGCCTAGATGGCTTCTGCGATCTAGCGTTAATGGATTTATTATTAACTATAGAGGAGAGAGAGAAGACTTCTAAAAGGAGCCTCCTTACTAGCTTATATATTTTATATACCTCTAGCGTGCCCTAAATATGCCTCTATAGTTACGCTTTATAGGATGTAATAAGATTGCAATAAGCCTTTAATAAAAATCTAAGCCACTAGCTTAAATCTATTATATAGGTCTCTTTTACACGCTTTATTAGCTATCTATTAAGTATAGAAGGGTATTTACTTATAATAAAGTAAGTGTGTTATAGCCCTACCTATCTTTAGCCTATACCTATATAAGTGATTTATATTATTTATAATATTAATATATAGTTATTTAAAAGTAAGCTTAATAGTGCTATAGTATTATAAATTAGTTTTATAATTATAATAATAAGCTAATTAAAATAAATAAAGGGTAAGCTAGGTGCTAGCCTACTGTAATTACTTAAGTTAGTAAAATAGGTATAAAAGCCCTTTTTATACTATTACTTATTTACCTTTTTTATCTCTCTTTTTATACCCTTTAACCCCTTTAAAATTCTCTTTATTACTTACTTACTATTCTTTTACTACTTATATTATTTAGTAAATATTTTACTTTAAGTTTTAAAAAAAGCCTTTTATTTATTATTCTATATTTTATATATTACCTTTATATTTATATTATTATTTTCCTTTACACCTTAGTTATATTATTATATTAGTATAAATATAGTTATTGTAAATTTTTAATATTAACTTATTTAATACTAATAAAATATCTACTACTGCTGCTTTACCCCCCTCCCCCTTTACCTCCTTTATATAACTTATAGTTAGTTAATTATTATAAAGTAAAGGGTAACTTAAGTAATAAGTCTTTTATATTTAAAGAGTAAAAGATTAAATACTATATATCTTACTATAAATATATAGTAAGAAATAGGCTATTTAACTACTTATAGAGGTAGAGTAAGGCCTATTTATTTTATAAAAAATAGTAATATAAATGCTTTTAAAGGAAGTATTTATTTATAAAGAATACTGCCCTTTACTGCACTGCCTATAATATAGTTATAGAGATTTAAGCTAATTATACTATTTAGACACTATATATTCTTATAAAGAATATATTAAATAAAAAGGGCGCTTATATTATTTTATACTTTAAGTTTACTAACTTTAGTTAGTAATTTTTAGATCTCCTAAAGGCTACTAAAAAGGCAGCTAAGAGAGGCACTAGTGTTACTAAGGTAGTATATAGATACACCGCTCTAGCTAAGGAGACCCTTAGCTTACGCTCTTAATATAGCCTAAAAACTCCCTTTAATTATTAATTATAATCCCCTCTCTCTCCCTTTTAAGCAGCAGTAAGTGTACACTAAGTACACTATATAAACTATAAATTAATACTACTATATTAAACTATTAATAACTATACTATATAATTATAGACCTTTACCCTTTAAAAGCTTAATAAAGGCTATTATAAGTATTATAATTTAGAGGATTTTAATAAGTAGTAAGTAGTTAAAAAGGGTTTTAAAAGGAGGTAGATAAGGGGTTAAGTATTATTTTAAAAGAATAGATTAAGGGTTGTAAATAACTTTAAATTAATTTCCGTTTTAATAAAATAGAACTATTATTATAATATATATCTCTTTATTATAACTTAAAGTTATATAGCGTAGATATATTATATACACTTTTTAATAGCTTTTATATAAAATAAATATATTCTATCTATTTAATAAATATATTATAATTCTTACTATAGCTATATATATTTTAAATATATAAAATCTCCTTTACTTTATATTTAAAATACCTTTATTTAGAATTATCGCTAATTAAGCATAGGTTTAGTTAGGAATCTTTATATACTTAAAAGGGCAATAGATCTATTACTATATACTTAATAAGGTCTATATAGAAAACTAAGTAAATATTACCTAGGATATTTAAGTATATAGTAAGTAATATAAGTATATTTAAAATAGTATATCTTACTATAACTTAATTTAATTTATAGTATAGGTAGTTAGTTTTAATATAGTAAAGGTTAAGTTAAACTTAGTCCTTAACTATAAAGCACTTAGCTAAATAGCGCTTATAATTTACTATATTTTATTATTACTATTATATAAAGTTAATAGTAGTTTATACTAATTAAGTATTTATATAGATTTAATTAAAGAAGTGTGCTATATACCCCTTAGGTAATACTTAACTCTTAGTAGAAGGTAGGTTACATTAAAGAAGCTTAATATTATAGCTATAAAGTATATAGTAGGTGCTTATTTTAATAACGCTAAATATCTAATTATTTAACGCAAGCTAATAAGCAGCTAGATATTTAGGCTAATTGTCTTAGGAGAAGGCAATAATAATATATAGTATAGCTTACACTTTTTAGTTAGTATGTTCTATACCGCTATCTATCTATAGGTAGTATAATATAAATAGTAACTATTTAGTTTTTATTAGTAAGTAAAGCGCTATTTAAAATCCCTTAACTTAATTAAAGCTATAATTAAATATAATACTTTATAGAAACCTATAAAACCGCTATTAATATTAAAGAAAGCGCTTTATATATACCTTAGTAGCTATATTAATTATTACCTTAAGCTAAATATATTTAAAGAGACAGTCTATAATAACTATAAAGTATTTAAAAGATTCCTTATTTATTGCTAGTAAGTTAGTTATAAAGTCCACTAAAACCTATAATTAATAATAATTTAGTATAGAAATAGACTATAGTAAGCTTTATTAAAGTTATTAACTCTTTTACCTACTATAATAGTAGTAATTCTATATAAAGTATACTATATCTTTTAATATCCCTTCTTAATAGTATTTATATATTAATACTTAAAATATAGTGTTTTTACTAAAGTAACCTAATATAAGTAAGTTATATATATATTAAATAAGTGTAGTAGTAAGTAGTTTAAATTAAAGTACCTAAATATAGCTATAAAATAATAATACACTATATATATTAATAGAGCAGTCTTCTATTTACTATTAAGTGTTAGCTTTAAGTAGAAAACATTACACCCCCTTTTAAACTAACTTTTATTTAATAAAGTATAATTTATTTATTATAATACTTTAAAACTAAAGGTCCTTAAAGTATAAATTTATAAATAGTATAGGTATATATAGTATAAATATAAGTAAGGCAGCTATTAAGCTATATAAATTATAATTACTAACTACTAAGGGTTTATTTAGTATTTTAAGGTATATAATTAATACTAAAGGGAATAGTACTTAATATTTTATAGTTAAATCTTACTTATTTTATTTATAGTAAAAGAGTATATTAAATTACGCTATAAAGGTACTTAGTTAGTAATGTAATTAAAAATTAAAGAGAAAGAGTATTTTTACTTAATATACCTATCTCTTAAATATTTTATATAGGCTAGTAAAGTATTTAAGATTTTTATAATTAGTAAAAATTATAAAAGGGCGTAAAACGCTATAGAGTTCTGCTAACTACGCCTTTAAGTAGGAAATAATACTAAGAAGCTCTTTATTATAAATTATATAGTTTCTTTAAAGCGTTAATAAGTATACTAAGTAATATATAACTAAGCGTAGTATACCTAACTTATTATATTAAAAGAGATAGCTATTAAGCGCCTCTTTAAATAAATTAGCTTTTACTATAGTTTTATAATTAAGATTCTATTAAGTAAAAATAAAGTATAATATAAAGGCAGCCTTTAGTTAATAAAATAATTACTTACACTTACTTAATTAAATAAATAGCGCGCCCTTCTATATTAATATAAAAAGAGGGTTAATAAAATCTAAGAAATTAGGGATAAATTTACAATAAAAATTTATAAAACCTAAGAAGCTATAAACGCTATATACCTTAATAGGTAGCTATTAATTATAAATAGCCGCTACCTTCTCTAGATTTAAGCACACTATATATCCTACCTTAATAATAAACCTTAAGTACTTTACCTTTTTTACACTAAAGGTGTATTTATTAATATTTAAATAAAGGCCTATTTATTAAAGGTAAGTAAAAACCTTCTATATATACTTAATATAGTCCTTCTATATACTATTAAAGTAGACTAAGATATTATTAAGGTATATAGTAATATAATCTTTAAAGGCGTTTTTTAATGCGCTATTAATATAACGTTAAAACGTAGCTAAAGCCCCTGCTAAACTAAATAGATATACTAGTTATTTAAAGAGACTAAATTATATATAAAAGGCAGTTAAATATTCGTTACCTTAAGCTACTTATAGCTAATAGAAGGCAGTGTATATATTTAACTTAGTAAACTACTAAGCTTCTATAAAAAAGTGTAAAGTCTCCTTTATTAGTAGGAGGGGGTAATAGTTTTAATTTATAACTTTATTAAGGGTGTAATAGTTAATATAGAAGCGCTAGCTACTACCTGCCTTTTACACTAAAAGCACTAGCGCTATAGCTAATAAAGAGAATATATAAATTTAGCCTTTATTTATTAAGTTTATAATTTATTTCTAAATCTTTAGTAACTAATCCTTTAGTATATTATATAGAGGCGCCTATAGAATCTTTAAAAGGGAGCTATTTAGGTTTCTTTAAAAATATATATAATAATTTATAACGCCTTAATAAAAGGGTAAGGAAAACACCTATTCTTTACTAAAGAGGTCTTTAAAATTATATAAGTTAGGTAGTAAGTGCTATAGTATTTTATTAGTTAGTAGGATAGGAGGTCTTAAGGCAGTTATTAAAATGTTATTAATCTCTCTTAAGCTTATCGCTAAGAGTTATACTAGCTTTTATTGTAATGCAGTGTATTAAGCTAGGCTAGTGTAAACTAATCTTAATATAGCTATAATAGGTATTATAATAGTGTATGTTTTTGCTATATAAATAATTAGTTCTAAACGCTTACTAACCTTAAGACACCTCCTAGTAAAGTAAAGTGTAATATTATTTTAAGATATTTATAAAAAGCTAAGAATATAATTATAAAATAGTCTAAGGATAATATAGGCTATAATAAGAAATACCTAGCTATTAACATCTACTATAAAGCGGACGAGTTAGGTAATATATATATATAGGGTAGATAAGTGTAGATATTATTTAGTATTAAGGCTATAACTAGCAATTATAGTTGCAATAGGTAGAAACGCTATAAATATAGCTATTATACTAGCTTTTTACTTATAGCAGTAAAGCTATTATATTTACTATTTACTTATATAGTAATAAATAAAGACTTATTATAAAGGAGAGGTAAGAGAAATAGTGGTTTCTTTATATAGTCTTCTATTGCTTTATATATAGTATTTAAATATATAAGCTAATAGCTAAAGTAGGTGTATTTACTGCTAATATCTCTACTACTAAGACTTAAGTAATAAAGCTATTTTTTTCTAAGTTAGCGCTTAACTTATTACTAATAGGCTCTTTATTAAAGATTTTATAGATATATATACCTATAAGTAGTGGGGGTAGATATACTAAATAGAGCTAGCATTCTTTAATTTAATAGCCTATAACTCTATAGTATAAGTATTAACCCTCCTTATAGTGCTTATTAATAACTATCTTAAAAACCTATATAGTATAGGTTAGTTTCTTTTTATTATTAGTTTTGCCTTAAGAGGAGGTATATTGTAAAATATATTAGTTATAGAGAGGCATTATAAGGCTAGCACTATTAACCTTAATTATAGCTATATCGCCCTTTACATTATAGGATTTATAACTTAATTAGCAGGCTTTAACGCATTCCTCTAAATAGTAAAAGTTAATATCTAGGGCAATGCTTTAGTAGCGCTCTATAGCCTTATAGTAGTTGTTATAAAGTATATTATAGCTAATATAGTAATTATATATATATTTATTTAAAGCTATATAAAGCTTTATAAGTTTTATAGTATTTACTTAATTAATATCTTCTACTAGTACTAGCTTCTATTTAAAATAAATATAGAAGTCTATAAATTATTTATCTATATATTGCTTAAGCTAATTAAGCTTAGAGATAGCACGCTTTTCTCTATAAAGGTCTGTATATATCCCATTAAGGTATACTAAAAAGCGGCTTAGTGTGTATATAAATATATATTCTAATTTAAAGAAGGGTGCTATATAGGTCTAGACCTTAGACCTTAAGTTCTAATAGATAAGGAACTATTTATTATAATTACTTTTAATAAAGTTAGAGTCTACCTTTAACTTATAAGCTATAAGGCTCTACTAAGCTTAGTAAACGGCTTTATTACTATTATATAGCGTTTTTATAGGTAATAGCTTATACTTAAGTTTCTTATAATAAAGCATGGCTATTACTGCCTTAGTAGTTACTAAGGTTGCATTAAGGCTAGCTATTTCTATTATTAATGCTTAGTAGTAGAGCTTAGTAAGCTATGCCTTTTACTACGCTATTTTATTTTAAAGGAATTATAATTTCTATATATCGCTTAGTTAACCTATTTAGTTATTGCTATTAAGGTTTATTATATTTATATTATTATTACTGTAATAGTTAATAATTATTATAGATTAGCCTAGATAGCTTCTATAATTTAGCATTAATGGATTTATTATTAACTATAAAGGAGAGAGAGAAGACTCCTAAAAGGAGCCTTCTCGCTAGCTTATATATCTTATATGCCTCTAGCGTGCCCTAAGTGTGCCTCTATAATTGCGCTTTATAGGATGCAATAAGATTGCAATAAGCCCCTAATAAGGATCCGAGCCACCAGCTCGAATCCATCACATATACACACTAAAGGGGGGGGAATACTGCAGCAGTAGCTAGGCTTAAATTAATTAATTAATTAAATTAGGCATGTATAAAAACTTATAATAGCAGCTATACTCCTTTATAGCTATTTAGAAAGAGAGGACCTCTTTATATCTCTTAATTAATTAATCCCTACTGTATTAAAGGCTCTTTTCCTTTTTCTTCCTTTATAGTTACGTTAGGTTAATTCCTAACTACATTCTATTACGCATTTCTGTTAACCCTTTAGCTTAATATAACACCTCCTTAGGATAGTAGCTAACTCTATTATAGCTGTAATTTAATATAATTAAGGGCTAAAGAAAATCAAGTATTAAGTAAATTCTAATCTAAATAAACAAACTAATCTTTACCTAATTAAATAGTTTATTCCCTTAATTCTAACCCTTTAGTTCTATTAAATAGTTTAGGTGTAGTAGGTATTTGTTGAAAATAACAGCTATTTTCAGGAGACCTCATCCACCATAAGGACTTTCAACAGGCCTTATAACGACCCTAACTCTGACCCCTATAGGGACCTTTATAGGGGGTCTTTGGGTTGAAAGCCGGCGGCGGTGCGCGCAACACACACGTGCGCGCGCGCGCGGCAAGCGTAGAAATAGATGTTTCGGCTAAGAGCTCGCAGCTATAAGCGCCCCACTTTTCTAGCCTTCTTACCCTTAATTACACGCTTTAATAGTTAGCGCACACTTAATTAAAAAGCTAACAAACCGTTAGCCTTAGCGATTAATTTTTATAGCAATAAGGCATACTAGCTAAATTTTAATTAAAGATTTAAGCTGCGCTGCCTAGCAGCTATAAAGCCTTAGGTTACGTAACCTACAGGCCACCTTAGAGGAGGAAATAAAAGGTCTTTAGAATTAAATTATATAAGGACTAAAGGTTATAGAAAGGAAATATAAGGAGTTTTATTATTGCTAAAGTAAGGGGAATTTTTCTATATAAATTTCCTAATTTTTAGATTTTTAGGATTTTTTTATATATAGATTTTCACTAAGTAAAATTTTTAATATATATATTAGTAGGTTAGTTATATAGCTATAAGTCTATTTTTTTGTTTTTCTATATAAATAAATTTTATAGAAAATAAAAAGTGGCTTATAAGCCCTTACTAGCTATATAGATCTACTAATAAGCTTAGTGGGTATATAAGGAAGAACACTTATCTCCTTACAGCTGCCTATAACTATATAGACTATTAATTAAACCTACTACCTATAATGTTAGATAAATTAAATAAAATCTAAGAAAATTCACTTATATTCTATAAGCAAGAATTTAGTGTATTTTACGTGCTAGAAAGCGTGCATTAAGCTTCTAACATAAAAATAAAGCCTGTAGCAACCGCTATAGCGCTGCAGAGACCTTCTAACCGCTGGCTTACTAAGCCTCACTACCTTAGTACTCTAGAGGGCAAAAGCCTCTGTAAACCCCTTATTTCTAATAGTATTAATAGCTTTTATTAAGCCTTTTTCTTTTAAAGGGTTATTTATTAGCTATTAATCTTTTCTCTATAGCGCTAAGCTCTTTCTTTATAAAATTTAACCTTTTTTTTATTTTACTTTATTTAATTATAAATATATTTATAAATATCACTCTATGCTTTAACTATAGAAAGTTTAATTAGAATAATTAATATATAAATACTAAAAGTAGGTAAAAATATAAGAATATTACGCTAGTAAACTCCTCTTTCTTATAAAAAAGGCAGGAGACTAATAGTAGTTATATATATTACTACGCTTAGCTTAGTACTTTTAGTAGCTTTAATTAATATATTATATATATTATTCTATATTTTACCTTCTAAGCCTATAATTTAGTCTGCCTAAACCTAGTTAGTTTAATTAGCCTATTAAAGCCTTTAAGTTAGCTCTTCTTTCTCTTTATTTTCTCTATTATCTATAGTAGTATTCTTCTATTATTATTAGTAAAAAAATACTTCTCTTTATTTTACTAAAAGTATTAATTTCGCTTTAGTAATTAATTAAAATAAAGGGACTATTATATTAGAAAGATTTAATAACTATATTAAGGTTAATTTACTCCTTTTACGCCCTTTATATAAGTTATCTCCCTACTATTTAAGTATAAATATTTATAAGGCATTACTTATAAGTTACTATCTTAGCCTAATACTCTACTTAAGAGATAATAATAATAAATAAGTTAGACTTTAATTAAATAGTTAAGAAGGCAGTAATAATAGTTCTAAGGTAAGTAGTAAAGCTTAAAGTGTAGTTTAACTTATACTTATTATAGTAGCTTTACTAAGCACTATATAGCGCTATTTTTAAATTTACTTTATTACTAAATTCTTAAGTAAAGGCTTTATATTTACTTTAATAATTAGTTTTATTAAAGAATTCTAAAGCTTAATAAAATTAATATAAGGTTTATATAAGTAATATTTAATAACTCTTTTGCTATTACTTAAATATATATTTTATAATTATAGAGCTATAAATAAAGATACTCCTTTACCTATAGTTAAAGTTAAAAGCTTAGGGATTAAGGTTTTCCTTTAATAAACTTCTTAAATAAAGCTAATATTAAAAGATAGTTAAGTTTTATTAAAAAGGGTATAAAGGTCTATATATATAAGCTTATTAGCTACTATATCTAAAAGGATTTAAAAGGTTTACTTAAGCCTAACTATATATATTAAACTACTTATATTAAGGATATTATCTATAAAAACCTATTACTAAAGTAAAAGTTTAAATTTAATTAATTACTTAGGCTTAAAAGGAGCTTTTAAAGCTTACTTTATCCTAAGCTTTAGCGTTTATAAATTATTACTAATTACTAATATTATATATTTAGTAAATTCTCTTAGTGTATAAATAAAGAAGGAAAGATATATATATTTACACTTAAAGGTGCCTTTCTAAATAAAGCTAGGCACTATAATTACTTTAAAGCGATATAAATAGTTAAGAAGTTATAAAATCTACTTTTACCTCTATATAAACTTTAAAAACCTCTATTTACACTTTACTTTATAAAAGTTAAAATAATAAAGGCTTCTATAATATTAATTAAAGATAAAAGCTACTTAATAGTTTATAAAGTAAATAAGGCCTACTATAAAGTACCTTCTATATTATTCTTTATATAAATCTCTTATATTTAGTCTTTTACTATAGCAAATACTAACTAACTTATTTTTCTATAGTCTATAATAGGTTATAAAATAGCATTTTTTATAGCTATTAATTAAGATATTATTGTCTTTAACTAATATTTTATAACTAAAATAAGCAATATAATTTTTAAGACCTTACCTAATAATCTTTATTATAGTAAAAAGTGTAAACTAATTAAGCTATTTATTTTATAAGTTTATAAATAAAGCTTTTAAAAGCCTATAAATATTAGTTATATAAGTTTATTAATAGCTTTCCCTCTATTATCCCTTTAAAGGCAGGACTTCTTTATAACTAATAATATTAAAGTTCTAAAAATTATACTCTTTAATATAAGTAAGCTATTTAGTTTTTAGCTAAAAGACTATAAGCTAAACTTAAAGCATTTAATTAAAATCTTTATTAATAAAAGGTGCTTTATTTATAGTAAAGAAGCGCCTATTTTACTTATACACTTAATACATAGCTATAAAAATAGGTAAATAGCTAAAAGTAAAAGGATTTACCGCTCTTTCTTTAAGTTATAAAATATTCTTAAGAATTCTAAATTCCTA
The DNA here is from genome assembly GCA_018360145.1 of Claviceps africana. Classification (NCBI taxonomy): domain Eukaryota; kingdom Fungi; phylum Ascomycota; class Sordariomycetes; order Hypocreales; family Clavicipitaceae; genus Claviceps; species Claviceps africana. The sequence continues at coordinate 20,000 of SRPY01000036.1, read as the reverse complement.
TAAAGCGTATTCTTTTATTTCTAATTAAAAGGTTTAAATGCTAAATATTTAGGAAAAATTTTAAAGGAGGTTATTTCTTTTATAATTACATTAGTAATATAAGGGAATAATAATTTAAATAAGTATAGGCCTAAGGAAACATAAAAGCCTATAAAAGATAAGTTAAAATAAAGTATTTTTCTAATAAAAAATAAAAGCTTTAAATGTAATAAGTAGTAAAAAAGGTTAGAAAAAGGGGGGGGGTATAGAAGAAAAAGAAGGAGAGAATTTAATTAAGTAAGGTAAAGGGGGGTCTCTTTTCCTTAAGCTAGCTTTAATTTATTACTTATAAACTAACACTATTAAATAATTATTAAAAGAAAAATAAACTTCTTTAAGAAATTAGCTAATAGCTTTATTTATTAAAGCGGTTACTAGCTAATAGTAGCTATTACTATTTGTTTTAATAAAATAAATAAGTTATAGTCTAGCCCCTTTTAATTTTTATATTAATAGTTTTCCTCCTTATATATATACTTCTCTTCTCCTTTTACTTTTTAACCCCCTCTCTTTTATTTAATTATTTAATTAACTAGGTTTTTACAATTATAAATCCTAGTAATTAGCCTCTATTTAATCTCTTAAATATTATTAATATTGTTACTAAGAGGCTTTATAAGCAGTTTTTATTATTAACTAATACTCTAAAATAGTAAGGTAGAGGGGATATAATAAAGGTAAATATAAGCACTTATATAGTAAGTAACTATTTAATTAAATAGTATAAACTAAAGCTAATAGATCTAAGTTTTATTATCTTTTCTAAATTACTATTCTTTTAGGTATTAATATTAAAAAAAGCAGTGTTTCTCTTTATTTTATAGTTATATTAAAAAAGAAAAAGATTAAAAATTATCTTAAGTATTTAGCTATATATTTATTAGCTATTAATTCCTAAGCTAAGCTTTTTAAGTTATATCTTTAGGAATATTTAATTATTTAAGAAGTAGTTCTTAAAAGCTTTAAGGTTACTGTATTAATTCCTATTAAAACAGCTTATCTTAAGGGTTTTTTTTCTATAGCTATAGTTAAGTATTTTAAATAGTAGCTTACTTTCTTTATATATTTATTTAAAAAGAATAACAATCTTTATTGCTCTTTATATATAAATACCTATATTTATACTATTATAGCTTTTAGTAAATATATAAGCGCTCCTTTCTTTAGCTATATTTCTTTTATAGAAGTAAGAAATAAAGTATATAGTAACTATATTTAAAAAGTTAATAATATTTATAACTAAACCACTTATTTAAGGTATTAAAGGGACTATAATAATCCTTATCCTTTAATACCTTTTTTAAAAAAGGAATATACTTTTAAGAATATTAAAAGACTTTTAATTAAAGCTATATTTAAATATAAAACTTTTACTATTAAAAATACTTTTATTATTACTATTAATATACTTTCTCTTTATTTTATATTAAGTTTATAGAATATAAGTAAAGGAAAGGGAAAGGTAAAATAATAAAAGAGCTATTTAAAGCATTTAATTAAAAGAAATAAAATAGGGAAATAAAGGAATTAAAGGAGATTAGTAATAAAATAAAAGGGTTAAACTTAGCTTAAAAGTCTTAATAGATTAGTTAAATAATTAGTAAAGATAATAAATAGTAAATAAGTAAATAATAAGTAAATAATAAACTTAAATAAATAAAATATATAAATAAATAAGGCAATAATTAATAGATTAAATAGTTAGAGAGAGCTTTTAAGCTCTCTTCTCTTTAGAGAATAAAGTAAAGGTAAAGGCAAAAAGCTTATTATTAAAAAACAGTAGTAAGAAGAAGTAAATAGAAATAAATAGTAAATAAGAATTAGTTTTAAGGTAAGGTTAATAATTAAAGAGTAGGTAATAAGCTTAATATTTATATTAATAATTAAGTAGAAGAGTAGGAATTTAGACTTTAAGTTAGTAATATAGATATTAATATAGAGGTAGCTTTTTCTCTTTATCTTTAGAACTATTATTTTATAAAACATTATATAGAATAGAAGACTTATTTTTATTAAAGACTATTTAATTAAATATATTGTATATTATCTAGGATAAATAGAGATTATATAGCGCCTTATTAAGATTGCCCTTAAAAGACTAGTTTAGTGCGTTATACGCTTATATAAAGTAAGAGTCCTGCTAAGGTAGCTAATAAAGCTACTTATTTATAAATAAAGTCTACTATCCTTCTTTATTAAGTATAAATTTTTTAAAATAATCTCTATTAATTATTTTATTAAAAAGGATTCTATTTAAGGTCTTTAATCTATATACTTCTATAATAGGTGCCTAACTATAGATTTAAAATAAGCTATTCTATTATATAGTTAGCTTATATATAGTTAATATATTTATTATATAATAAATATTGTAAATAAGTATAAGGTTACCTTTAACTAATTAATTACATTCTTTATAAAGAGAAGCAGCTTAATTATAGTTAGTTTATATACTAAGTAATTATTAGAAATATAGCACTTTCCTTTTTATAAACTTAATATCTTCTACTTTTTACTTTAAAATATATATCTTAGCTATAAATAAATCTTAAGTAGTAGTTACTTTATCTTAATTAACTATTCTCTATATTAAGAATTCTACTTTTAAAGGAAGAAGGGGTTTTTATTTATAGATAAGGTAAAATATAGACTTTCTATAAAAAGCCTTAATTATAATTCTATCTATAAGTAATGCTTTCCTTAAGTGCTTAAACTATTTTCTACTTAATCTGCTTATTTTAGTAAATATAAAAGAAAGAGACTAATAACCTACTTTAATAAAGGTATTAGCTTTAAGATTATAGCTAGAGGTTTAAATACCTTTTATACTAAGATTAGCTAAGGCTTCTATAAGTTTCTCTCTTATTTTAGGTTCTTTATTATATATAATATATAGAAAGAACCTAAATCTATAAATAAGCTTATTAAGAAACCTTTATATAGCCTTAATATTAGTAATATAAATAGCTTTAGCTTCTACCTACTTTATAAGGTTATATTAAGCTTCTAAAAGATATTTATATTTATAATTAAATAGAAAATACTAAGTGTTAATGTATATCTTACTTATTAGGTTACTAAAGGCAATAGAAATTAAGAGTTTTTATAAGTGTTATAGTGTAAATCTTTAGTATGTTTTATAATATTAAATTATAGCTTAAATTAGATTCTATATACCTCTTTAGTAGTAGTAAAGTTTAGCTACCTAAAAAATAACTTTAATGCCTTTATAACTAAGCTTAAAATAAATTACTTTAATAATTATAAGCTACCTATTTTTATTATTAATAATAAATATAAGTCCTTTTATAAGCTTAGTAGATTACTTAAAGAGAATTCTATTATTAAGGAAATACTTTAATGCTTTTTTTTTAAGGTTTTTAAACTTCTTTACTATATAATTAAATAGTCTCTTTAAAGTTATAAAGTAAAAAATAATTTACTCTAACTTTAAGGAGTAGAATAGTTAGTCTTTACCTCCCTAAGTGTTAGTATAAAGGTGTAAATTAATAAATTCTTTTATATCCCCTTTAATAGCTTTATTAAGATTATTTAATAGTCCCTAGCCTTTTTATAATAAAGATGATTTCTCCTCTTTCTTTATTTATATTAATTAATTGTAAACTTAGGGTACTTATAATAGCTTTAATAATCTTTTTTATTACTTTATTGTATTTTAGCTTTTAATTTTAATATAATTTCTTTTTAAGAAGATTTATTAAAGGTAAGGAAATAGTTATAAAGTAAGGCACTTAAAGGCAATAAAAGGTAGCTAATTTTATAAAAAATTACACCTCTTTTATAGAGGAGTAATAACTTTATTTTTAAAGCTTAATAACCTTTACTTTTATAGGTTTTCTACTATATATTCTATAGATATACTTAATAATAATAGTAGTAGGTTAGTAGAACTTACTTTTAATAGTAGAAGTAGTATATTTAATAAGCTTAAGGTTTAATAAAATATTATTTAAATTAATTAAATGCTTTATTATATACTTATAAACACTTAAGATAATTTTATTATTATTATAAACTATAGTAAGTCCCTTAATAGCAATATTATTAAGAAAGGGTATATAAATATAGGGTATTAAATTATAAAGGATACGTTCTATAATATAGTAAAACTAAGCAACTAAGTTAGTAGCCCCTTAAAGCAGTCTATAAAGCCTTAAAAGCTTAATTAATATTGCAATAGTTATAAAATTATAACTTATAATTACTAAGTTAACTTAATTATACCTTAAAAGGAGGTTAATAATAGAAAGGATTATATATATTATAAATTCCTTACTAAAGGCTTTTATACCTTTAAAGATATTAGCATCCCTAACTATAATGCTATTATACTATATTACTAATAAAATAAATTAAATTCCTCTATCTTTCTTTATAATAAGGAAGAATAGGTTTTTATAAGAACTTGTGATGGGCTAGGTCTTTGACCTAGCCTAGCTTAGCCTGCAGCTGGCGGCGGTTGCCAAGCCCTGCGTACGACCGGCAATATAAGTGTTAATTGACCAGAGACCCGCAACTCTGATCAATACGTATCCTTTTGTCCTAGCTAACTAGTGCAGCTGGCACGCAGCTGGCAAAGGATGTGCTAACCCCACTATGTCTGCGCCTGACACTCGCGATGGCCCAATCGGGCTAGACCATAACAGAACTATAACTTTCTTTTATTAATCTATATTTAACTTTCTATTTTAATAATTTAATAAGCTTCTTTTAAAGCCTTAAAGGAATTAAAATAGACTTTACTTACTACACCTTATATTTAATAACTTTAATAATTTATAGTAGTGTAATAAGGGGGTTAACTTTCCCTATTTTAAATAGGTCCCACCCTAAAGTAGCTTTATAGTTACTAAGGATCTCCTTAAAAATATCTACTTTTAAAGGGGTAAGATATTCCCTAACTTCTATAAGTATTTAATTAAGTCTCTCTTAAGTTAATTAAAACCCCTATAGGTGTTTAGAAAACCTTTCTATAATAAAGTCTTTATACTTTTTATTAATATTAAGACACCTTTTAACTTTATTTTATTTCTTTATTTTCTATTAAGGGTTACTATTAAGGATAGATTTATTAAAAGGGATATTATTAAGGGGGTGTACTTTTACATTAATATACTTATAAAGGGTATTTACCTTAAGATTAAATGCCTATATTAGTTATTATAGTTAGATTTCCTTAGCTATATCTTTAAGTTATTAAACCTATTAATTAATAGTAGGAGTAAAGATAAAACTAATAACTTACTGCACTTTTAATAGTGTAATAAGCACTAAGATCTTATTTAGCTTTAATTTAAACTCCCTTTTAATTTTATTTTTTTAATTATTTATAGCTAATTTAATTAATTCCTTTTTCTCTTAAATAAACAGTATATTAATTTATATAACTTATTTTTTAATATTAATTAAATCTAACTAAACCTAACCTATAACTTATATAATAACTATAATATCTCTAAAATAATATTAAATATTTATCTTATTAAGACTATAGCTATAGTTAAAAGAAGCTTATACTTAATATATAAAAGGTATACCTAGAATAATAGAAATTAAGACTATATTAAGCGCTATATAGAAATATATAGATGTCTATATATTTCTTAAATAGAGTTTAGCTTAAACCTTACCTAATAGATTAATAGCGTTATTTATATATAATATACTATTAGCTTTAGTTTTTATTAAGTAAATAGTAAGTTCTATCTTTTATACAGTCTTTTTAGTAATAAAATTACTTTATAATTCTATATTAAATAAAGCTTTTAAGAGGGGGCCTTTAGGATCCTTTAGTTATATTTATAAGTAAGGCAATTCTTAGAGGTAGCTTACTATTACACTTAGGTAAATTATACTATAAGACTTTTAAGTGCTTAAATTTATACTAACTAAATTACTATTTATTTAATTAAATAATCCCTTATTTAAAATAAAGGGGTTTACTTTAAGAGTTTTTTATTTTAAGTTTACTTTTAACCTCTATTATAGGGCTGCCTAAATAGCTACACTTATTTTAATATTAAAATCCATTATTAATTATAAGCTAAAACTATTGCCTGCTTTAAATTCTTTAGTTTCTCCTTACTTAAATAATTCTATTATTATTTAAATCACTTAATTAAGGATTTAATAATTAAATAATTAATTAATTTTAATTTATTAATATTTATATAGTTATATTAACTTAGCTAATTTTATAAAGCTATTATAGATATAAATTTCTTAAACGCCTTTTATACGTACTATACATTTATTAGCAATTAATTTAGCTAGTTATAGGAAGAGCTTAAAAAGATCCTATAAGCTAACGCCTACTTTTTTAACTAGCACTTCTTTATAAAGCTAACTAATAAGTTGCTACTAAGGGGTTTCTTTTCTATAACTAATAACATCTCCTTAGTTATAGATTTTAGATATAATAGGTATAGAACGTTTCTTTATAGCTAGCTTATTAATAAGTTCTTTAATATAAGCTCTTTTTAAAGCATTTATATTAATAGTAGCTATTAATTTTAAAGATTTACTCTTTAAGCTTAATTTACTTTACCTTTATAATGTAATTACGCTTATTTAAAGTGGTTTATCCTTAGTTAAGATCTCTATAGTAGTTAGCCTCTACCTTTTTAAGTAGTATATAGAAAGGTTAAGTCTCTTAGCAATGTCTTAAAATATCTTTTTCTTATTAATTAATATTATTTAATATTCCTTAGTGCCTTTATTAAGGCTTTTAACTTTAGAAAGGAAATAATTAACTATATAGTCTCTAAAGTATTATATTTAAAAGACTATAAGTCTATATATATAGCTTTTTATTTATAAAAATAATTTATATAGAACTAATAGAATCTAATATTTTATAAAACTATTACTAATAGTAAGAATTTAAGCTTAAGAGTTATACTAAGTAAAGCTAATCTTTTAATTATAGTTTAGGTATTTATATCTATTTAAGTAGTATCCTTCTTTATTATAGTAAAAGTAATGTATAAAGCTCTATCTTCTATTGCTTTTAAAGGCGTTTATTTAAACATTTTTAATTTCCTTTAAGTCCTTAATCTACACTAAATTCTATAATAGCTAAGGCTATAAGCGAAGCTTCTCTTTAATATACTTTAAAAGATTAAATAAATTACTTTAATTATAAAGTATAGCTATTTATAATTCTTCTATCTTTATTACTAAGCTATTAATTTACTCTTTATAAGTTATATTTTTAGTAGTGCTTTACTAAGGGAGACTAGCAGTCTTTAATTAAAATATACTAGGGTTTTCTATAAAGGCATTAGTTCTTTAAATAAAGGTAAATTAGCTCTTTTTATAATAATTAAATAGTCTAGCCCCTTAGTAAACTATTATTTTATAAATTAAGTTATAGTTCTTTAGCTATAGGCGTAATATAATATACTTATTTAGTTTTTTCTATAGTGCTTTATACTTACCTTTAATAAATTCTTTATACTTTATATTCTATTTATTTATAAAGCTAATAATAAACTTATTAAAAATAGCTTTATATATATTAATAGACTATAAAAACAGTAGTTTTTAATTATTAAAGAAGGCCTTTATTATAATAGCCCTATATTTTTAAAGCTAAAAGTAAGTTTTAAAATAAATTTAGGGTTATTCTATATTAATTTTCTTTAGTTAGTATATAGTATCCTTAGTTTACTTCTAACGTGTAGCCTAAAACTAAATTATAAGCCCTTCTTTAGCTTTCTTTTAAGTATATATAGTTATAAAAGGCTTAATATTAATATAAAAACTTAAGTTAATCTCTTTTTTAAACTTTTAACACTAATTTTCTTTTATAATCCTTAAAGCTTATATTTTAGCTTTAAAGTCTTTAAAGAAGTTAACTATATTTTTACTATTAAACTAGCTAATATTAAGATTACTTTAGAGATTTATAAAGGTATTTTACCTATTAATAATTTCTTTAAATAGCTTTATAAAAGCTTTAAGCTTAATACCTTTAATATTTTTAACTTTATTAAAAAAAAATATATTAAATAAAGTAAGAGATTTAATTAATAAAGGTTTAGCTAATAAAGGTTTAAAGGAAACTTAAGTAAAGGGAATGTTTTTAATTAAAGAGTTAAAGGAAAAAGAGAATAGCTATTCTTTAAAAATAATATTATTAAATATAAAAAAGGAAAATAACTAAAATATTTAATTAAAAGCTTTTATTTATAATAAAGTAAGATTAAGGGAGTTAATTAGCTTTTGAAGGGATTTAATATACTAAAGGAGGTTATTTATTTTAGTAGTGCTATATATAAAGACTAAGAGGGATAGAATAAGACTCTAAGAAATAAAAGAAATAAGCGCAATATTTATTATAATAAGTAAGAATTCTATTATATTAAATATAATTAAATGTTTTATAGCTTAATTCCCCTTAGAAAGCAAGGGGGTAAATAATTTAACAACTATTTAGTAATTAAAGAGCTTTCTTATAGTATTAGTGCTATACTTAATGTTTTTATTAGTAGTTAGCTTTAAATTAATAGACTATAAAATAAGATTTAGAGCAGCCTTACGCTATAAATGTTTAAAGATATCTCAGCCTTTATAATTAAATAATTAGCAGTGTTTAAATTATCTTTTAGTTGTTTTATTATTATAGTTTTATAAGTTTAATTAAATATAATATAGTCCTTTCTAAAAGTAAGGCCTTATATTTAGTAATATTAAGCGGTTTAAGCAGTAGCTTAAAAGTACCTTTTATTAGCTTAATTCCTTATATTTAGCTTTTAAGAATGTCTACCTAAGCAAAACCACTATTTATATTAGCCTAAAGAAGAGAGAGAGTAATATATATAAGGAGGCTATAAGCCCTAATAAATTAAAGGTATTATAAAAAATACTGTAATTGTAACTACACTATTAAAATATTTAGAGTTAGTTTTATTAGTAAGTTATTAAATTAATTAAATAGTCTAAAGTTAAAGATATTAAGAAAAATAAAGGTATTATAATAAATTAACTTTAGCGTATATACACTAAAGGGGGGGGAATGCTACAGCAGCGGCTAGGCTTAAATTAATTAATTAATTAAATTAGGTATATATAAAAACTTATAACGGCGGCTATGCTCCTTTGTAGCTATCTAAGAAGAGAGGACCTCTTTATACCTCTTAATTAATTAATCCCTGCTGCGTTAGAGGCTCTTTTCCTTTTTCTTCCTTTATAGTTACGTTAAGTCAATTCCTAACCGCATCCCATCACGCATTCCTGTTAACCCTTCGGCCCGACACAATACTTATAAAAGTTAAGGAATATTTTACTCTTTTAAAAGTAAATGTTTTTAAAGAGATCTTTAATAACTATAAAGCTACTTTAAGGTAGAACCTATTTAAAATAAAAAAAGTTAACCCCTTTATTACACTACTATAAACTATTAAAGTTATTAAATATAAAGCATAGTAAGTAAAGTTTATTTTAATTCCTTTAAGGCTTTAAAAGAAGCTTATTAAATTATTAAAATAGAAAGTTAAATATAGATTAATAGAAGAAAGTTATAGTTTTTATACAAACCTATTCTTCCTTATTATAAAGAAAGATAGAGGAATTTAATTTATTTTATTAGCAATATAGTATAATAGCATTATAGTTAGGGATGCTAATATCTCTAAAGGTATAAAAGCCTTTAGTAAGGAATTTATAATATATATAATCCTTTCTATTATTAACCTCCTTTTAAAGTATAATTAAGTTAACTTAGTAATTATAAGTTATAATTTTATAATTATTATAATACTAATTAAGCTTTTAAAGCTTTATAGACTGCCTTAAGGGGCTACTAACTTAATTACTTAGTTTTACTATATTATAAAATATATCCTTTATAATTTAATGCCTTATATTTACACGCCTTTTCTTAATAATATTACTATTAAAGGACTTACTATAGTCTATAATAATAATAAAATTATTCTAAGTGTTTATAAATATATAATAAAGCATTTAATTAATTTAAATAATATTTTATTAAACCTTAAGCTTATTAAATACACTGCTTTTACTATTAAAAGTAAGTTTTACTAACCTACTACTATTATTATTAAGTATATCTATAGAATATATAGTAGAAAACCTATAAAAGTAAAGGTTATTAAGCTTTAAAAATAAAGTTATTACTTCTCTATAAAAGAGATATAGTCTTTTATAAAATTAACTACTTTTTATTACCTTTAAATTCCTTACTTTATAATTATTTCTTTACCTTTAATAAATCTTTTTAAAAAAAAGTTATATTAAAACTAAAAGTTAAAATATAATAAAGCAATAAAGAAGATTATTAAAGCTATTATAAATACCTTAAGTTTATAATTAATTAATATAAGTAAAGAGAGAGAAGAAATTATTTTTATAGTTAATACTAATAATATAAAATAAAGCGCTATACTTTTATAAATATATAAAGAAAAACGCTGCTCTATATGCTTTAAAAGCAGTATATAGAATAATATAGAGAGGAAGTATAATGCTATTAAATAAGAATATTATACTTTACTTTACGCTTTTTAAAGACTATAAATTCACCTCTTTAAAGTCCCTTTTATCTTAAAAATAAACTTAATAGTGCTTAAATACTAGCTTTAAAGCGCTATTAATAATATTTTTAGCGCTATTATTACTTAGTAGGTTAGCTATATTATACTATACAACTTTATAGTTTAATATATCTTTAAAAAAGAAAACTAAGTTATAAATACTTTATTATAAAAAGGCTAAGGACTATTAAATAATTTTAATAAAGTTATTAAAGGGAATGTAGAAATATTTATTAATTTATACTTTTATACTAATATTTAAAGAGGTAAAGACTAACTGTTTTACTCTTTAAAGTTAAAGTAAATTATTTCTTACTTTATAACTTTAAAAAGACTATTTAATTATATAGTAAAGAAGTTTAAAGACCTTAAGAAAAAGGTATTAAAGTATTTCCTTAATAATAAAATTCTCTTTAAGTAATTTATTAAGCTTATAAAAGGATTTATACTTATTATTAATAATAAAAATAAGTAGCTTATAATTATTAAAGTAATTTATTTTAAGCTTAGTTATAAAGGCATTAAAGTTATTTTTTAAGTAATTAAACTTCGCTACTATTACAGAGATATATAGGATATAATTTAAGCTATAATTTAATATTATAAAATGTACTAAAGATTTATACTATAGTGCCTATAAAAACTCTTAATTTCTATTACCTTTAGTAACCTAATAAATAAAATATATATTAATACTTAGTATCTTCTATTTAATTATAAATATAAGTATCTTTTAAAAGCTTAATATAACTTTATAAAGTAAGTAAAAGCTAAAGCTATTTATACTATTAATATTAAAGCTATATAGAGGTTTTTTAATAAGTTTATTTATAGGTTTAGGTTCTTTCTATATATTATATATAATAAAGAACTTAAAATAAAAGAGAAACTTATAGAAGCTTTAGCTAATCTTAGTATAAAAGGTATTTAAACCTTTAGCTATAATTTTAAAGTTAATGCCTTTATTAAAGTAAAATATTAGTCTCTTTTTTCTATATTTACTAAAATAAGTAAATTAAGTGGAAAATAGTTTAAGTACTTAAAAAGAGTATTATTTATAAATAGAATTATAATTAAGGCTTTTTATAAAAAGTTTACGTTTTACTTTATTTATAAATAAAAACTTCTTTTTTCTTTAAAAGTAAAATTTTTAATATAAAGAATAGGTAATTAAAATAAAGTAATTACTACTTAAAATTTATTTATAGTTTAGATATATATTTTAAAGTAAAAAGTAAAAGATATTAAGTTTATAAAGAGGAAAGTGCTATATTTTTAATAACTACTTACTATATAAACTAACTATAATTAAGCTACTTTTCTTTATAAAAAATATAATTAATTAGTTAAAGGTGACTTTATATTTATTTATAATATCTATTATATAATAAATATATTAACTATATATAAGCTAACTATATAATAAAATAGCCTATTTTAAATCTATAGTTAAGCACTTATTATAGAAGTGTATAAACTAAAGACTTTAAATAAAATCCTTTTTAATAAAATAATTAAAAAAGATTATTTTAAGAAATTTATATTTAATAAAGAAAGATAGTAGACTTTATTTATAAATAAATAGCTTTATTAGCTACTTTAATAGAACTCTTACTCTATATAAATATATAATACACTAAACTAATCTCTTAAAGGCAATCTTAATAAAGCGCTATATAATCTCTATTTATTTTAAATAATATATAATATATTTAATTAAATAGTCTTTAATAAAAATAAGTCTTTTATTTTATATAATATTTTATAAGATAATAGTTTTAAAGATAAAGAAAAAGAGCTACCTCTATATTAATATCTATATTACTAACTTAAAGTCTAAATTTCTACCCTTTTACTTAACTATTAATATAAATATTAAGCTTATTACCTACTTTTTAATTACTAACCTTACCTTAAAACTAATTCTTATTTACTATTTATTTTTATTTATTTCTTCTTACTATTATTTTTTAATAATAAGCCTTTTACCTTTACCTTTACTTTATTTTTTAAAGAGAAGGGAGCTTAAAAGCTCTTTTTAACTATTTAATTTATTAATTACTGCTTTATTTATTTATATATTTTATTTATTTAAGTTTACTACTTACTTATTATTTATTTATTTATTATTTATTATCTTTATTAATTATTTAACTAATTTATTAAGACTTTTAAGTTAGGTTTAATCCTTTTATTTTATTATTAATCTCCTTTAATTCCTTTATTTTTTTATTTTATTTCTTTTAATTAAATACCTTAAATAGCTTTTTTATTATTTTACCTTTCCCTTTTCTTTACCTATATTTTATAAACTTAATATAAAATAAAGAGAAGGTATATTAATAGTAATAATAAAAGTATTTTTAATAGTAAAAGTTTTATATTTAAATATAGCTTTAATTAAAAGTCTTTTAATATTTTTAAAAGTATATTTCTTTTTTAAAAAAAATATTAAAAAATAAGGATTATTATAGTCCCTTTAATACTTTAAATAAATAGTTTAATTATAAATATTATTAACTTTTTAAATATAGTTACTATATACTTTATTTCTTACTTTTATAAAAGAAATATAATTAAAGAAAGAAGTATTTATATATTTACTAAAAGCTATAATAGTATAAATATAAGTATTTATATATAAAAAGTAATAAAGATTATTATTCTCTTTAAATAAATATATAAAGAAAGTAAGCTACTATTTAAAACACTTAACTATAATTATAGAAAAGAAACCTTTAAAATAAGCTATTTTAGTGAAAATTAATATAGTAACTTTAAAGCTTTTAAAGATTACTTTTTAAATAATTAAATATTTCTAAAGGTATAACTTAAAAAGCTTAGCTTAGAGATTAATAGCTAATAAATATATAGTTAAATACTTAAGGTAATTTTTAATTTTCTTTTTCTTTAATATAACTATAAAATAAAGAGAAATATTACCTTTTTTAATATTAATACCTAAAAGAATAGTAATTTAGAAAAGATAATAAAACTTAGATCTATTAGCTTTAGTTTATACTATTTAATTAAATAGTTACTTACTATATAAATACCTATATTTACTTTTATTATATCCCCTTTACTTTATTATTTTAAAGTATTAATTAATAATAAAGACTGTTTATAAAGCCTTTTAATAACAATATTAATAATATTTAAGAGATTAAATAAAGGCTAATTACTAGGATTTATAATTATAAAAACTTAGTTAATTAAATAATTAAGTAAAAAAGAAGGTATTAAAAAGTAAAAGGAGAAAAGAAGTGTATATATAAAGAGAAAAGCTATTAATATAAAAACTAAGGGGGGGTGGATTATAATATATTTATTTTATTAAAATAAATAGTGACAGCTACTATTAGCTAATAACTACTTTAATAAATAAAGCTATTAGCTAATTTCCTAAAGAAGTTTATTTTTCTCTTAATAATTACTTAATAGTATTAGTTTATAAATAATAAATTAAAGCTAGCTTAAAAAAAAGAGACCCCCTTTACTTTACTTAATTAAATTCTCTTCTTCTTTTTCTTCTATACCCCCCCTTTTTCTAATGTTTTTCACTACTTATTACATTTAAAGCTTTTATTTTTTATTAAAAAAATACCTTATTTTAACTTATCTTTTATAAGCTTTTATATTTCCTTAGGCCTACACTTATTTAAATTATTATTCCTTTATACTATTAATATAATTATAAAAGAAATAACCTCTCTTTTAAAAAATTTTTTTTTAAATATTTAATACTTAAACCTTTTAATTAAAAATAAAAGAATATACTTTATAGAAATTTAAAATTTTTAAAAATATTTCTTAACTTAAAGAAAAAGTAGTAAATTCTTTTACTTTTAACTATTTACTTATTTTTATAGCTATTTATTAAATATATAAGTAAAATAAGCACTTCTTTACTATAAATAAAGCACCTTTTATTAATAAAAATTTTAATTAAATACTTTAAGTTTAGCTTATAGTTTTTTAACTAAGAACTAAATAGCTTATTTATATTAAGGAATATAATTTTTAAAACTTTAATACTATTAACTATAAAGAAGTTTTACCTTTAAAGAAATAATAAAGAGAAAGCTATTAATAAATTTATATAACTAATATTTATAAGCTTTTAAAAGCTTTATTTATAAACTTATAAAATAAATAGCTTAATTAATTTATACTTTTTACTATAATAAAGATTATTAAGTAAAGTCTTAAAGATTATATTACTTATTTTAGTTATAAAATATTAGTTAAAGATAATAATATTTTAATTAATAGCTATAAAGAATGCTATTTTATAACTTATTATAAACTATAGAAAAATAAGTTAATTAGTATTTATTATAATAAAAGACTAAATATAAGAGATTTATATAAAAAATAGTATAAAAGGTGCTTTATAGTAGGCTTTATTTACTTTATAAACTATTAAATAGCTTTTATCTTTAATTAGTATTATAAAAGCCTTTACTATTTTAACTTTTATAAAGTAAAGTATAAAGAGAGGTTTTTAAAGTTTATATAAAGGTAAAAGTAAATTTTATAACTTTTTAACTATTTATATTACTTTAAAGCAATTATAATACTTAGCTTTACTTAAAAAAGCACCTTTAAGTATAAATATATATATCTTTCCTTCTTTATTTATATATTAAAAGAATTTACTAAATATATAATATTAGTAATTAATAATAATTTATAAATACTAAGGCTTAAAATAAAGTAAGCTTTAAGAGCTTCTTTTAAGCCTAAGTAATTAATTAAATTTAAACTTCTACTTTAATAATAGGTTTTTATAAATAATATCCTTAATATAGGTAATTTAATATATATAATTAAGCTTAAGTAAACCTTTTAAATCCTTTTAAATATAGTAGCTAATAAGCTTATATATATAGACCTTTATACCTTTTTTAATAGAACTTAACTATCTTTTAATATTAGCTTTATTTAAAAAGTTTATTAAAGAAAAACTTTAATTCTTAAGCTTTTAACTTTAATTATAAGTAAAGAAATGTTTTTATTTATAGCTCTATAATTATAGAATATATATTTAAGTAATAATAAAAGAGTTATTAAATATTACTTATATAAACCTTATATTAATTTTATTAAGCTTTAAAATTTTTTAATAAAACTAATTATTAAGGTAAATATAAAGCCTTTACTTAAAAATTTAATAATAAAGTAAATTTAGAAATAGCGCTATATAGTGCTTAGTAAAGCTACTATAATAAATATAAGTTAAACTATACTTTAAGCTTTATTACTTATTTTAAAACTATTATTACTGCTTTTTTAACTATTTAATTAAAGTTTAACTTATTTATTATTATTATCTTTTAAATAAAGTATTAAGCTAAAATAGTAATTTATAAATAATACTTTATAAATATTTATACTTAAATAGTAAGGAAATAATTTATATAAAAGGTATAAAAGAAGTAAATTAACCTTAATATAGCTATTAAATCTTTTTAATATAATAGTCCCTTTATTTTAATTAATTACTAAAGTAGAATTAATACTTTTAATAAAATAAAGAGAAGCGTTTTTTTATTAATAATAATAAAAGAATACTACTATAAATAATAAAGAAAATAAAGAGAAAGAAAAGCTAGCTTAAAGGCTTTAATAAGCTAATTAAATTAATTAAGTTTAAGTAAATTAAATTATAGACTTAAAAGGTAAAATATAGAATAATATATATAGTATATTAATTAAAGCTACTAAAAGTGCTAAGCTAAGTATAATAGTGTATATAATTACTATTAGTCTCCTACCTTTTTTATAAAAAAAAGGAGTTTATTAATATAATATTCTTATATTTTTACTTACTTTTAGTACTTATATATTAATTATTTTAATTAAACTTTTTATAGTTAAAGTATAGAGTGATATTTATAAATATATTTATAATTAAATAAAGTAAAATAAAAAGAAGGTTAAATTTTATAAAGAAAGAGCTTAGTACTATAAAAAAAAAATTAATAGTTAGTAAATAACTCTTTAAAAGAAAAAGGCTTAATAAAAGCTACTAATACCTACTATACCTAAACTATTTAATAAAACTAAAGGCTTAAGATTAAGGGAATAAACTATTTAATTAAATAAAGATTAATTTATTTATTTAAATTAGAATTTATTTAATATTTTATTTTCTTTAGCCCTTAGTTATATTAAATTATAGCTATAATAAAGTTAGCTACTATTTTAAGGAGGTGTTATATTAAGCTAAAGGGTTAATAAAAATATATAATAAAATATAGTTAAGAATTAACTTAATATAACTATAAAGAAAGGAAAAGGAAAAGAGCCTTTAATGTAGTAGGGATTAATTAATTAAAAGGTATAAAGAGGTTCTCTTTTTTTAAATAGCTATAAGAGAGCATAGCCACTATTATAAGTTTTTATATATACTTAATTTAATTAATTAATTAATTTAAGCCTAACTGCTGCCACAGCATCCCCCCCCTTTAGTATATATATACTAAAGTTAATTTATTATAATACCTTTATTTTTCTTAATATCTTTAACTTTAAACTATTTAATTAATTTAATAACCTACTAATAAGACTAACTCTAAATATTTTAATAACGTAGTTATAATTACAGCATTTTTCACAATACCTTTAATTTATTAGGGCGCACAGCCTCCTTATATGTGTTGCTCTCTCTCTTCTTTGGGCTGACACAATAGTCTTTAAAGTATTGAACTTAAAAGACTATAAGTCTTTATATATAGCTTTTTAACTATAGAAATAATTTATATAAAACTAATAAAACTTAATATTTTATAAAATTATTATTAATAATAAAAATTTAAACTTAAAAGTTATATTAAATAAAGCTAATCTTTTAATTATAGTTTAGGTATTTATATTTATTTAAGTAGTATTTTTCTTTATTATAGTAAAAGTAGTATATAAAGCTTTACTTTTTATTACTTTTAAAGGTATTTATTTAAATATTTTTAAATTTCTTTAAGTCCTTAATTTATATTAAATTCTATAATATTTAAAGCTATAAGTAAAGTCTTTTTTTAAAGTATTTTAAAAAATTAAATAAATTATTTTAATTTTAAAGTATAGCTATTTTTAAATTTTCTAACTTCTTTATTATAGTATTAATTTATTTATTATAAGTTATATTCTTAATAACGCTTTATTAAAGGAAATTAACAGTCTTTAATTAAAATATAATAAAGCTTTTTATAGAGATATTAAGTTAGGTAAAATAGCTCTTTTTATAATAATTAAATACTTAAGCCCTTTAATAAACTATTATTTTATAAATTAAGTTATAATTTTTAAACTAAAGGTATAATATAATATATTTATTTAATTTACTCTATAGCTACTTATACTTTCCCTTAATAAATTCTTTATACTTTATATTATATTTATTTATAAAATTAATAATAAATTTATTAAAAATAGCTTTATAGATATTTATTAATTATAGAAATAGTAGCTTTTAATCTTTAAAGAAGGCTTTAATTATAATTACTTTATATTTTTAAAGCTAAAAGTAGGTTTTAAAGTAGGTTTAAAGATACTCTATATTAATTTTCTTAAGTTAATAAATAGTATCTTTAATTTACTTTTAAAGTATAGTTTAAAATTAAACTATAAGCCTTTCTCTAGTCTCTTTTTAAATATATATAATTATAAAAGGTTTAATATTAATATAAAGCCTTAAGTTAACTTTTTTTTTAAACTTATAATATTAATTTTCTTTAATAATTTTTAAAGCTTATATTTTAGCTTTAAAGTCTTTAAAAAAGTTAACTATATTTTTACTATTAAATTAATTAATATTAAAGTTACTTTAAAGATTTATAAAGGTATTTTATTTATTAATAATCTCTTTAAGTAGCTTTATAAAGGCTTTAAGCTTAATATTTTTAATACCTTTAATTTTATTAAAAAAAAATATATTAAATAAGGTAAAAGATTTATTTAATAAAGGTTTAAAGAAAACTTAAATAAAAAAAACGTTTTTAATTAAAAAATTAAAAAAAAAAAAGGAAAGCTACTTTTTAAAAATAATATTATTAAATATAAAAAGGGAAAATAAATAAAGTAATTAATTAAAAGCCTTTAATAATAATAGAATAAAATTAAGGAAGTTAATTAGCTTTTAAAGGGATTTAATATATTAAAGAAGGTTATTTATTTTAACTATATTATATATAAAAATTAAAAAAGAAAGAGTAAGGTTTTAAAATATAAAAGAAATAAATATAATATTTATTATAATAATTAAAAATTCCCTTAAGTTTAATATAATTAAATAATTTAAGGCCTCTTTTTTTTTAAAAGGTAAGGGAAGGAATAGTTTAACTATTATTAAATACTTTAAAAGCCTTTTTATAGTATTAGTGTTATATTTAATATTTTCTTTAATAATTAACTTTAAACTAATAAATTATAAAGTAAGATTTAAGGCTGCTTTATATTAATTATATTTAAAGATATTTTAGCCTTTATAATTAAATAATTAGTAATATTTAAATTATTTTTTAGTTATTTTATTATTATAGTTTTATAAGTTTAGTTAAATATAATATAGTTCTTTCTATATATAAAGCTTTATATTTAATAATATTAAGTAGTTTTAGTAATAGCTTAAAAGTACCTTTTATTAGCTTAATTATTTAGCTTTTAAAAATATTTACTTAAGTAAAACCATTATTTATATTAATTTAAAAGAAAAACAATATATTTATAAGTAAGTTAAATGCCTTAATAAAATAAAGGTATTATAAAAAATACTATAACTATAACTATACTATTAAAATAATTAGGGTTAATTTTATTAAAAGGTTACTAAATTAATTAAATAATTAAAAATTAAAAATATTAAAAAAAATAAAAGTATTATAATAAATTAATCTCTATATTTTTACACTAAAGGTAATGCTATAGTAGTAACTAGGCTTTAATTAATTAATTAATTAAAATAGGCATATATTATAGTACATAACCGCCGCCGCCCTTTGTATTAGCTATCTAGGAAGAGAGGGCCTCTTTATACCTCTTGATTAATTAATCTGTATTGCATTAGAGGCCTTTTTCTTCCTCTGTAGCCGCGTTGACTCAATTCCCGACCGCATCCCTTCGCGCATTCCCTGCGACCCTTTGGCCCGACACACCGCCTACCCTACACCTGCCGCGCCCAGCTGGGAGGTGGGCTTAGCCAGCTATGCACTTTTACATAAAACCACGGAAAACTAAAAAAAAATATAAATTGGTATAGGTTAGGGCGGCTACCCTGGAGTGAACTCGGGCTACCCTACAGCAAATACGAGCTACCCTATAGCGTATACGAGCTACCCTACAGCGTATACGAGCTACCCTACAGCGTGTGCAGGCTACCCT